>NQII01008893.1:0-58881 GCA_002778355.1 Clitarchus hookeri | reverse complement strand
TATATTAGGCAGATGTACAAGGTTTTTTTGGCTCTTCAGTGTACTTGCAACGCCTCGGTACATGTCGTTCTATATGCCTTTGTAATTACAAGTAAGGATATTCTTTGGGTTTCCAGTAAGAGTCTCTTTATTTTTACTAGTGTAGCGTTGGAATTCCAGACAGATCCTCCATATAATTTGGTTCCTAAGAATACACGTTTATAGAGTGCATTCGTTGTCTTGAAGCCCAAGCCAGAAGACCGCTGTACACACTGCTATGACCTTGGTGATGAGTATCACTGCATTATCTTTGAGATATACACGTGGTTTTGAAATAGAGGCGTACTGTCAAGTATTTCTCCCCAATCCTTTACCTTTTTCAATTTAACAAGTTTTCCTTTAAATCTTTTGATATTGGAATTCTGAAGAATCTTTTTCGTATTAATATAATTTGTTTACTTCACTGAAAATTCCAGTTTCATATGACTTCCCATACCTCTAACTCCCTCATGATTTATTCTGTTTTCGCCTTAAATTCCCCTCTTTTACATGCTGGAGTTGTAGTCAGTATGCATCAACTGCGTATGCAAAAATTTCTTTCATACACCTGGAAGATTATGGTACAAGGACGGATCCTTGTGGACATCCCTCTGGTATTCCTTTATCTATGCAGCATTCATTATACTTATATATGCTTCCTCTCTCTTCGAAGCAAGATTGTATTCAGCCGTTGAGATATCTGGGACATTTCTTCTTGATTTATCAGAGAATTTCCGGCCATAAAGTATTAAAAAATGCTCCGCCAATATCCAAGGATATGCCAAGGACCTGTGATTCACTCGTTATTTTTATTTTGCAGACAACTTCCACCACTGCTTTTTCAAACTTTATTCCTTTCCGAAAGGCATTTTGTTTGTTACTTAACTCTTGTGTAGTCTCTTAAAAGGAAAACAATCTTGTAGTTGTAAGTTTTTCTAACACTGACCCTAATACCGGAATAAAAGTTAATGGTAGGGTATGATTTTGATTTTTTCGGATCTTTGCACAGCTTTTATATATAATAATTAGGAGTACTTGTTTACATATTATTGGAAAGCATACTGTTATTGCTGTAAAAATTTTTATTACTGCTTATTACTCATAACATGACCAATTTTATATTTACAAGCACTGAGAATATAGTACGTAGTGTAGACAATTTCTTGAAAACTAATAATTGCTTATGAAATGCTAGCAATTATTTGAAAAGTTATTAAATCTGAATAATATTTTTTTGCGGAGATAACTAGCCATTAGTTTTATACCTCAGTAACTATTAAAAAAAAAAATTAAAATTTGGGAAATAATATTTTTTAATAAGCTTGTTTACATTTGAAAAACCTTGTTTAATTTNTAAAAAAAAAAATTAAAATTTGGGAAATAATATTTTTTAATAAGCTTGTTTACATTTGAAAAACCTTGTTTAATTTAAACAATGTGTTTTATACATATCCTTGCGTTTAACCAGTTGAGTATTAATCGTTGATATGATAGACTGCAGTACTCAAATGACTGACTGTGATNCATATCCTTGCGTTTAACCAGTTGAGTATTAATCGTTGATATGATAGACTGCAGTACTCAAATGACTGACTGTGATCATTTATTTTACAAAAGTGACGCAGACGTAGGGTCAAATGTTGACAAAAATATTCAGATTTTAGATTTTTTTTTTTTTGCAGTAAACTGAAAAGCACTGTTACTGAGCGCATATCACAGAATCGGCCTGCGCGGTGATGTTTTTTTTCACGTCACAAAGAATTGTGCAAGTGAGATAGGTAGTAGAAAGTATCCTATTCATAATTATATTATTACGTTGTGTCAACGAGATAAGTTGACGCAGACAGCGAGCAGATTCATTGATCCAGTCACGATACTCTTGCATTTTAATTAGGGTTGGAATCACTCCGCATCAGCAGTAGATATGAAAACGTTGCAGTACCTAAATATGTCAGAGCGTTTCCAGTTCAGTTGACTTTCACGAGTTCGTTGGAACATCATCACCACGTGCGCGCTTCGTAACGAAAGCGTTGACCATCACCTCAAGCAAAGCGACTGCTGTGATATTGCACAGAGCGCTAAATAACCCACACACTCGTCCTCTGAATTCTCTCCAGATATGTGAGTTAATCTCTCTCATTCATGAACTGCCTCGTACACACTCGTGCTTCATTCACAGAGCTTCTGCCTAAAGAGGTTGGTGTCATTGGTAACATTATAAATTAATACGGTTGTTAATGTAACACAATTGCAATTTTTAAATCGCAATTAAAAGCCATACAGGCAAACGCACGTGAGACACAAATAAAATGTTTTAAAATAAACACTTGAATATAAGTATTTATACGTTGTGTTCCGTCGGCATCACGTATATTTCAGGTTAAAAATGATTTTTCCTTCACGAACAAGTCGTTTTGGGAACGGATAATAACTGCAATGTCGCGCTAAAGTTTGTTTATAAACAGTAAATTGTATTTGTTACATGTTTTGGTGTGTAATTTTTCGTTTCATTTTGCATCAGTTCTCTCTATTACTATCGCATAAAAGACCGAAGATGTTTTGGAATTACATAATTTATAAATAAATAGCAAAAACACTTATCTGTAAATGGTTTTCAATCAGTTATAAAAAGGAACAAAGTACATCTCTAAAGTGTGTTTTACACAAATGAAACAGTCCTACAACAGATCAGATCACCGCGATTCTTTTTTAATGTCGTACTCATAAAAAACACCGACACATCGCTCGTATCTGTATGCAGTTACGATTGGAAATTTCTCCTCGCAAGGCACTGATTCACAATCACCATGCCTTTTCTCTCTTTTCCCTCGGGCTACCAAGGTTTCGATACGCGGCCCGGACTCTCTTACGTGTGGGGAAATGTAGCGGACGTTGCTGTGAGACGCTAGCACTCGTCACACCAGATATTTTCTTCGCCTCAACTCCGGCGCAGTGGTATGCCCTATGCTCGGCTTGGATCCCCTCCAAACCCCTTGTCTAATTCCCTGCTTTCCCTTCCGCCTTCGTGCGTCTTGGTTTTTGATTGGGGTATGTGATAGTTTGTTTAAGTTGCTGCACGGCCAGGGCTACTCCTGTTCTACGCCCCACCGACGTCTGAAACGTGTCACCTGCAGAGAACTTCAGAATGGATTAGCCGCCGCACCTGTTCGTCCAGCTGGACGTAGCTACCGTCGTGTCGATACATTAATTTTACTTGTTTGCTCGAGTCGCCGAGCGACGGGACGTTGAAACACTGAGTCGTGGAGAACGAACAGTGTGATTATGGGATGTTTTTAGATGTTTTGGTATTTTCTGTGGCATAGTTGTGTTTGTCTTGGGTAAGCAGTATTGCTAGTTTGTATCCTAAATTGTGGGTTTGGCTGCCAGTATAAATTTTGTTTCGGACTAACTAAAACTTCGTATTACTCTTTTTCCCGTGTTTTAACATGTAGGGCTTGTCCATACTTTGGCTGCCCAAACTTTTATTTTTTTTTTATAATCAGTTGTTTTTATGACTCTCTCGTTAGGGTTTTTTTCATATGTGTTAAATGTGGTTAGTTTTGAAATGTTTTTATTCGGTAGGAGCTATGCCGGGTCGTGTATGACTTACTCCACCGAAAGTTATATTTTAATGGTAAATTAAAATTGTACATTTTAGTAAATGGATACTTGACTTGGCATGGTTCTTGCTGCCCTCCTTTTCGACAGATCATTAAGTAAAATGGGGTCACATTCTAGTCAACAACTAAATCATTTGTTCTAATCGTCATTAAAGAAATTAAGTCTGAAAAATGCTATTTTATAAAACTAGTTATTTTAAAATTTTTAATTCAGATTAATTTCCTTTTCAAGCAATTTTTATTATTGAAAAAAATTATTGTGATGGATTATCTCAAGGTAGTTTTTTTTGGCTATGATGCAAATATTTGATTTACTATTCACGGGTGTATTTCGGATTCATCGTATTTTAATTAATTGAAAATAATATAAAGCGCTCAACCTGATATTTGTGTGCAGTTATGTGTGTCCCGGCACCGCTGAAGGGCAGAGAGTTTTCTTTAGGTTCTCAATTTCCCCTCCCACCACTGAACACCAACGCTTCTCCAACCTTGCCCTGTCCAACCCGACAGACAACCGGTAACGACATGTCCGACGTATAATGCTGGAGTCACAATAGCATGACGTTAGAAGACAGCATTTCACATTATATTCTATTCGGGTTTCTCAATATGCTGGCAATACTTGTCCGACAAATTTTCAAGCTAGCTGTTGGGAAATCCTAAAATGGCATGCCATTCTAATAACATCTGACTTTTATGGAATAAAACTCACGATGAAGTGAGTGATTCTTTACTTAAGCAAAAATGTAATGCTTATGAACTAAACGTGTTTGTATAAAACCAAAATATAATTTTGGCGACAATTTCATTTGTTCATTATCTATTAAATGGAGGAAAATTTGTTTTGTAATGTTTTATTCGCAGTCTTGAAGTAACTAAATGAACACCGACACCACGAAGAGTGAAGAGTTTATATATATATATACATATATATATATATATATATATATATATATATATATATATCNTACATTAATTTAACTTGTTTGTTCGAACCGCCGAGCGACGGGGCGTTGAAACGCTGAGTCGTGGAGAACGAACAGTGTGATTATGGACTGTTTTTAGATGTTTTGGTATTTTCTGTGGCATAGTTGTGTTTGTCTTGGGTAAGCAGTAGTGCTAGTTTTTTTTCTAAGTTGTGGGTTTGCCTGCCAGTATAAATTTTCTTTCGGACTAACTATAACTTCGTATTACTCTTTTTCCCGTGTTTTAACATGTAGAGCTTGTCCATATTTTGGCTGCCCAAACTTTCATTTTTTTTATAATCAGTTGTTTTCATGACTCACTCGTTGGGGTATATTCATATGTGTTAAATGTGGTTAGTTTTGATATGTTTTTACTCGCTAGGAGCTTTGCCGGGTCGTCTATGACTGCCTCCACCAAAAGTAATATTTTAATCGTAATAAAAAATTGTGCATTTTAGGAAATGGAGGCTTTGATTTCCATGGTTCTTGCTGCCCTCCTTTTCGGCAGATCATTAAGTAAATTGGGGTCATATTCTAGTCAACCACTTAATGATTTGTTCTAATCGTCATTAAAGAAATTAAGTCTGAAAATTGTAATTTTATAAAACTAGTTCTTTTAAAAGTTGTAATTCAGATTTATTTCCCTTTCAAGAAATTTTTATTATTGAAAAAATTAATTGTGATGCATTATTTCAACGTAGTATTTTTTGGTTGTGATGCAAATATTTAATTTATTATTCACCGGTGTATTTCGGATTTATCGTATGTTAATTAATTAAAAATAATATAAAGCGCTCAACCTGATATTTGTGTGCAGTTATGTGTGTCCCGGCACCGCTGAAGGGCAGAGAGTTTTCTTTAGGTTCTCAATTTCCCCTCCCACCTCTGAACACCAACGCTTCTCCAACCTTGCCCTGTCCAACCCGACATACAACCGGTAACGACATGCCCGTCGTATAATGCTGGTGTTACAATAGCATGACGTTAGAAGACAACATTTCACATTATATTCTATTCTGGTTTCTCAATATGCTGGCAATACCTGCCCGACAAATTTTCAAGCTGGCTGTTGGGAAATCCTAAAATGGCATGCCATTCTAATAACATCCGGCTTTTATGGAATAAAACTCGCGATGAAGTGAGTGATTCTTTACTTAAGCAAAAATTTAATGCTTATGAGTTGAACGTGTTTGGATAAAACCAAAATATGATTTTGGCGACAATTTAATTTGTTCATTATCTATTAAATGGAGGAAAATTTGTTTTGTTATGTTTTATTCGCATTCTTTAAGTAACTAAACGAACACTGACAACACGAAGAGTTTATGTATATATATATATATTTCGGTTGTTTTTTATTTTTCGTCAGGGCTACCTGTTGGCTTCCTTTCAGCTGTTATAAATTTGCTGACGTGCCATGCCCGTCTTGCTATGATTACTCCAGTACAATGCGTTGACTTTGCCTAGAAGGTTGAAGCAACGCGCTGTTGTTTATTTACTTGGTGATTTGCGATTTGATAGGTTGCAATTGGATGCTGCCGGCAGTCGCTTTACCAGCATTCGCGAGACCACATTAAATTTTTTACTTAACAATATACATACGAAGGGAAAAATGTCTTCAAATAATCGTATTTGCTGCATGTAATTCTCGAAAAACCTGGATGTTTATAAGCCCGCAACTTAAATTTACAATATGTTACTATAATTATAATCAAAGCAATATTTGTTCTAATAATTTGAAATACTAATTATGTACACAAAAATATTGTTATTTATAATTAAGTAAATTATGAATTTCTATGTTTTTTTTTGCAAACTGAAATAATATGGCGATGATCTGGTTATTTGATTGTTTTGTAGATAAGTATTTAAGAAATTTCATTATACACAAAACTGAAATATGTACTTATCTACCAAAATATGTCGTCATTATAGGGTAGTTAATTTTGTCTCCTAACCATTTAGTGAACTACCGTAAAAGTACCCTTAAAACACGACTTAGCACAGAGTACTTAAGAACACAGTTGTGAATCAGCGGCTTTATACCGTGAACTCCAGCCACACACGCCAGCGAAATGGCGTTATTAGCCAATGACATCCTGGAACGCTGTTCGCTGATAACCTGCTTGCCAGCCAGCAGCCCGGACAATATGTAACTTTGCGCTGCACGCAGTAGCCAATCAGAAACATGGCCGGTTCCCAGAGCCTCGCTCAGCCTATCACAGAATGGGTACGCCAACATCAAAGGAACCAACACACCATTTCGTCTCTGAATAATAATCTCCCCTGTGGCTGTAAGCCGATATTACACAATACCTGCTGCCGTAATATGTATTGTACAAACTTCTACAAGGCCTGGTGCGCGGGCGGATATATCAGCCACTACGCGAGCTAGCATGGCAGATTCCTATTACACGACAGCAGTTGACGTACTAGCATTTGACACACTCGAAAGGTTTCGCAGCGTATGGTTCGTGGTAAATATGAACGCCATTACTAGAACTGCTGCTAGTCAGTAACTTATGTGATGTTATTAAGAAACAAGCAAGAAAACCTTAATACTGCTTCATTACTGTTCGGCGTTACATAAATTCAATTTTTACTGACGTAGTTTCGTTCAATATTTAAAAAATGTAACTGAAAGTCATGGGAGTACGCGAGTTGTTTTTTCTTTACTTTTACAAAACTATTTTAAACATTTCACAAAAGTAGTTTTTTTCTTAACGTGCAAAGTTAATATCAGCATGCATAATTTTAGAGAAAAAATTTCCCGCGGGGTTTTGAACTCACTTTCTAAAGTAATGCATTAATTTGCGGAAAGCAACCTTTCTTCAGAGCTACCAGCTCAGATATAATTTAATGTGTAGATATATGTATACATGTAAAATCACTCGTATTGAATTTTCTTTTTATATGTGATGTTTCGAATATTTAATCGTTTTAACATTAATTAAAAATTGTCATCGTGAATATTATTGGTCTTTGTTGAATTTTAAGTAGATGGTAGTTTGAACCTCAGGTCGTATAATCGAAATGGAAGTGACCGTTTCGGCTTCTTTATCAACTCCTTTAAAAGAGTAGCCACGGGGAGCGCACTCTTATCTTAAACTCCAACATGATAGGCCAGGCACAAAAGATGGTATGAAACCTGCCACGAAAAATAGGACGGGTACTATTACCAAGCCTGGTAATAAATTTGGCTACACAAGGCGGTAAATGCCGTGACTGGTGCCATGCAAGCTGGTATGATGACTGATATGGCAGGCCTTTCACAAGCTTTTACGGAATCTGGTACCGCGTAATATGCAGTAGTCTGTCACGGACAAGTGCCCAATGTCCACACTTCGGTCGTGCTTCGTATGTCCGCGACATAAATGGTTTTTCTGAGAATGGATTTTCTTCTCCATCTTTGTTGGAAACTATTCTGTACTTCTTCGCAAGCTGCATAAATATATCAAAAAAATTAATTCTGCCTTTACATTTTTTTTACATGCTGCATCACACAAAATGGGAGCATATTGAATGTCTTCAGTGAGTCGAAGTGTACCTTGTACTTTTTAGCCATTGAAACCAAATCCAGCGAACAAAGCTTGCTATGTGGGAAACCGGTACGTGCGATACAAGATCTACCACAAAGCTGCCTGTTACACGGAGAGAATGGTTGGTGGTTGGTCGAAACATGATGCTCGGTCTCTGCAAGTATTTTATTGTATGTATCTTTTCCAGACCAGCATACACCTGCCCGTGTTTTCCATCGCACACGGGAAACAGAAACCGACATACAAATGTACGCGGGAAGTTTGCGGAAAGGCTTTTTAACGTTGCACTTCAGCCCGCATATAGTCGACGTACACCTAGCTTTAAATTTTCCCTGTTGTACAAATATAAGTAAAACGCGGGAAAAGATTGCCGAGAAAAATTCGCAACATCCCAAAAAGTGTTGTCAAATTGAGAGTGGGTACAATAGTTAAATTCTGAAGGAGTGTAGTTAAAATGATGAACGTTTCAAATACATCGGCCATTTACTTTGTTGCGCCATGTACAGCAACGCACCACACAGTATCGTGAGAGGCAGGAAGGCTTAATTTTGAGTACTTGTATAGAAGTCCAGATATCGCATGCCCCGAAGATGGTTACGTGGCCCTGTTGAGAACTTGGATCTGTTTGAAGGGGCCACATCGTGGGACTTCTCGAGGTGGGACGGACATATCGACGGATTGTTGCACACGTCGGTCATGATGCATAGATAGTGTGGCGATGATATCAACAGTGGTCAACTGAACATGCCCAAACTCATTGACCAGGTTCAGGATGGCTGCATAGTACAGATGCACGTCAAGATGGGAGTATTGTTAGAGCAGCACTGGCAGACCTTACAGTAATCACAGCAAATATTGAAGCGAATATGGTGCTCGGAGAGTCGCAGACGTACCGTTAGGAACTGTCTAGTTGCAGCAGGACTACGAGAATATGTTCTTATGACCAGGCTTCCTCTTCTGCCTCAATACGGCCTGGCATGTCTCCTGTGGAGTCGTGAAAGGATCGCCTAGAGATTGGAATGGCACTCTTTTGTTTTAATCGACGAGAGCATCTTCTGCCTTCATGTAAATTATGGGCGTTTAAGTGTGCGATGTCGACTTGGTGAGCGTTACTTTCCAGAGTGCATTCGCCCCCCGACATACGGGTCCAACTCCTAGCATCATGGTGTGGGGGGCAATAAGTTACGATTCCCGTTCATCATTGGGGGTCAGAGGAGGGTCCGTTAAAATATGTCCGCCTCATTCAACACATTGTTCGACCCGTTCTGCTGTCATTCCTTCAAAGTGATCTATTGTTTCAGCATGATAATTCTTGGCCGCATACTGCTACTATTCGAGATGCTCTTTGTAGTGTTCGACAACTGCTCTGGCCAGCACAATCCCCAGATCTCTCTCCTACTGAACTTTTTTGCGGCGTGATGAGACGTCTTACCCAGTCTATACAGCCAGCCAAGAACTAAACTTGAAACAATTGTGACAAAAGGTGTAATAGGATTTGATCACTACAGCTCAGGATGATATTCGCCACATGCACAATCGTTAAATGGGAGAATACAAGCCTGTGTTAGATGTTCGAGATGGCTATACTGTTTGTTTATGTGACGCTAAACACGTTCAGTAATTTCCTTCTATTTGTTGATTTGGACTCCATTATTACTATACAGGCTCAGTATAAAAGAATACTTCAAATTTGAAGGTCTATAATAATAAAACCAAACAACCAACCACCTTCATTGACCAATCAAATGAACCGTGGAACCGTGAAGTTTGTTCACTGTACATTCACAAATGTTCAATGTGACCACTATGAGCGGCCCGAACGACATCTACACGATAGTAAAACTCGTTTCACGCTCTTGTCAGCATGTCCGGTGTTACGGTTTGGATGGCGTTCGTAACTCTTGGTTTGAGGTGGTGAGGGGGAAGCGAGCTCGCATTCGACACGTCAATGTGAAGGGGACGGTCTGATGTTTCCTTCATGTGCCCAGAACGAGGTAGACGATGCATTCATATCTAATCTGGTTTTCAGCGATGAAGCGACGTTCCATACAAATGGTAAGGTGAACCTGCACAACGTGCGGATATGGGGTCAGGAGTCTCCACATGAAACCACCGAACACGAGCGCGGTTCCCCCAAAGTGAACGTTTTTTGCGCTGTATCCAAAGACACTGTTTTTGGCCCTTCCTTTTTCACGAGCCCACTGTTACTGGAATCCGTTATTTTGACATTCTTACAAAGTGGTTGTTTCCTCAGTTAGAAGAGGCGCCGGGGGACTAAATTTTCCAGCCGAATGGCGCGCCACCCCATTGGCATCTAGCTGTACGCGGATAACTGAACGAGACGTTGCCACAACGCTGGATTGATTGAGGAGCAGCTGGTGACCAGGCTCTTCATCACAGGCCCCCAAGAAGCCGAGATCTTACCCCGTGCGATTTTTTTCTATGGGGGTAAATAAAGGATCAAGTGTTTCGTCCACCATTGCCGGCTAACATTGACGACCTCAAAACGAGAATTACGGATGCCATCCAAACCGTAACACCAGATATGCTGACAAGAGTGTGAAACGAGTTTGATTATGACGTACATGTCGTTCGGGCCGCTCGTGGTGGTCACATTGAACATTTATGAAGATATGGTAAACAAACTTCACAGTTCCACGGTTCATTTGATTGGTTAATCAAAGTTGTAGGTTGTTTGTTTTTGATATTGCAGACCTTCAAATTTGGGGTATTCTTTTATAATCACTTTCTGTTAGTTCTACATTGAATAGTGATTAAAATGACATACACAGTCACGCTGTTGCAACGTTTCCCCATAAGTTCATTTCAAAGATAATTCCTATTCCCTCCTTTTTATTGCTATTGGCCCAGCAGATTAAAGGTCGTGCAAGCAGTTCCGACGAAATATGTTCAAGTGGGTCGCATGCAAACTGAAGTCAGAAACAGTAACACAAATATCGAAATCACGCACGACAATAGACGTGCCAGAGGAATCAAATAAATTGTATGTCGTTACAGTTTTCTTAGTCTGCAGGTGATTGCAACACGTGTATTTCGTGAAACATACTACCCTGTGAAATGATCTATCCCTGCCTACCGCCCTTCGATAAGGCCACTGTACATATGTCACATCGAAGGCCAATACAGTGCTCAGTCGTGAGATAATGTAGTGGTGGTGCAGGTACCTAATGCCTCCGCGCGACGTGTCGTAGTTGAGCATGCGCGGGCCGTGCCTCCAGGTGACGTAGGAGGTGGGGTGCGGCACCTGGCTCACCACGCAGCGTAGCTCGATGGTGCTGCCCGCCTTGTAGTACTTCTCCGGGATGGAGTCTCCTCTCTCGTCCACCACCTCCACCCGCGGCACTGAAACAGCACACGCCGTCACCCGCCTTTAGGTATTTACACACTTGCCAACCCAAGCATTTCACTTTACATTTACATTACTTCTAAGGAACCTCCGATACATGCACAATACAAACCTAAAATCAAAGTTCAAACAATTAAAACTCGGTTCCGAAATCTTAGCAAAAACCTGTGTTATAAATAAATAATTATCAACGCCCAATAATGTATATTATGTACATACTTTTCAAATCAGACAAAGCCTTTCTACTAAAATTGTGTTTCAATATTTATGCATAAAAAACATATTTTGTTGAGTGCTATNCAAATCAGACAAAGCCTTTCTACTAAAATTGTGTTTCAATATTTATGCATAAAAAACATATTTTGTTGAGTGCTATTTGCTTTTGTTATGTCCTAATTGACACCACTGTTAAGGTGTAAAATTTTAAATTAAACTAAAAAGCATTGTTCCACGCGTGCATGGCTATGCGCTTGAATAGTGAACTTGAATGGAATAAGTCATGAGTTATAAACAACTGCGGAAGAGCATATTTCCTATGTTCTTTGATACCCGTTCACAGGGGATGCAGTACAATTCCTCAATAAGCTTCTCCCCAATTATTCGCACACTATATTTCCATCATGATTTACCTCAATACACAAAATGAGTAATGTTCATCATTGTTCTTAACATAGTAGACACAATTGAAATTTTTTTTTGAAATGTTGGTAAGATAATTATAATGTAACCGCATGATTCAATCCGAAGACAGCCCTTACAGCCATGTCTCATCTGGATCTGACCATTTATTTTATAGGTTCTACATAAGGCCTGTAATAAACTATATTGCAAGGTGAGGTTGCGTAATTGAAAATATTTAAAATATGTGATATGAACGAACAACTTCGGCTTCAACAGAACGTGGATGCGTTCAACCGAACAGTTGAATATCGTCTCTTAGTTGCTTCTAGTTGTACGTGGCATTTTTTTGATAATTTTGTTTTTATAATATTTTAAGAAAGAATTCGCATAATAGGTTACAAAAAAAGTGCAATACGCAAAATTCCACATGTGTAGATTTAAAGGCGTCAGGAAATTCGGATTATGCCTATTATTTTAATTGGTAAATTCTGTAGAAAGATGATTTTATGAGAAAAAGTGGCGTGCTTTAAACAAACACTGTATAAATTGTGACCTCTATCCTTTCAGATATTCAAGAACAATTATTATATATTTTTAACAGGGTGAGTATATATATGTGGGTGTGTGTTCACCCAAAATTTATATAGCATTACGCGATATATATATATATNTTAACAGGGTGAGTATATATATGTGGGTGTGTGTTCACCCAAAATTTATATAGCATTACGCGATATATATATATATCGCATAATGCCTTATAATTTTTGGGTGAACATACTTAAAAATTTTACATTAAGTACCTTGANGATATATATATATATCGCATAATGCCTTATAATTTTTGGGTGAACATACTTAAAAATTTTACATTAAGTACCTTGAGTAATTTTATTTCAATAGTTTCGTTGAGCCTTTTGCTTTCAATTTTATAATTCTTTATGTACGTGGTTCACATATTTTATAAGATATTTAAAAAAATCACAGAATGCATAAAGAAAACTGTTCATCAGCAAACGCCTTTACTTCATATAAGCAGTCAGACACAACTTAAACACTAAGTTGAAGGTAATGAGTATCAGGTACTACATAATGAACCATGTGCAGCCGTGCCTGTTAAATAATGGTAAGTACAAATCTTAAAAGTCGAAGTTTATAAAAATAAATGTAAACTTCCTTTGAAAGGTTTTATTCAATAACTGTAACTTTTTCTTATGAACACGACGTTTCTCTTTGTTCTACAGATATTGAATAAGTAATTACCATTAAGAAATTCAAGCCTACCAAACAATTGGCTACTGTAGATCTGTTTGATTTACATTAATTTTATTTTTTGTAGCGTTTCCGCCGGGTATATTTTAAGTTTGACATTAAAATGTCATTTTACCATATACCACTAGATCGTAGTCAACCTTGAAATAACTCTTAGAACTTTTCTTCTTTATTGATGTTTACACACATTTTATTTTTCTTAAGACCTTTGCTTTATTGCGTTATTTTGTATGAACTGCAATCTGTTATTTATCGAAATCTTAAAAAAGGTGGTTAACCGTTTTGCGATGAGAAATATATTTTCTTCTATGGCAATTCTAATTTTAAAAAAATGTATCATTATATAATATTTTAACGATAACTACTCTCCTAGTTCTTGTTGGCAGAACATTTTCGTTTCTCTCCTCAAACATTAAATCTATGTGGGTATATATTTTCCAAAGTTAAGATGTATAATCTTACCATTTTCTGTCAATATTAGGCGCAGACATTCTTCGACGTGAGGCATGCCAAAAATACATGTTCTCATTACGTACTATCCTGTGCTTCGGGCGGATTTAACGGAAGCTGTTTCAACACTATCACATGTTACTTTAACATGAACTAACCCAAAATTGAGAGTTGCAAGACGGGAACTCCTGCTTGAACAGATTACCGCGGACATGCCATCAGATAAATAATTGCGAGTATTAACAAGTCTTTTCAAGGGCACTTTAAAAGCAACAAATCAATAATACGAATGTTTTGAATTAAGAACACTGCTGTTATTCTCATATTAATGTAGTAAAATTTTGTCTTGCAATAAACAAACAAAATTATATCCCCATAGTATTCTGACAAAGCGCAGGTTCATGAATAATAAATAATAAAAATGTATATTATCGTGACAGTTATAAAGCGAACAATGCTAATGAAGGGCAAGTTTTATTTTTGTTTAGTGCCTGTCCGTAATGATATAATGAACGAGAGATTTTACTGGATTGTTTTAATTATTATAATTTGCCTTAATTACTTNTGCCTGTCCGTAATGATATAATGAACGAGAGATTTTACTGGATTGTTTTAATTATTATAATTTGCCTTAATTACTTAAACTCTCTTCCAGTTGAGCCATGACCGCATTATGGTAGGTCAATTTCTCCTCCGTTTCTATATCATTTTTTTCTCACGTGGTATCGTCAAAAGAAGCACGTTATCATATGCAATTATTTATACAAGTATCTGCGCTGTTTTTGAACTGGCAGCATTACGTTTGGTTTTTCAGTTTTGTTTACGAAGCTTTANGTTTATACAAGTATCTGCGCTGTTTTTGAACTGGCAGCATTACGTTTGGTTTTTCAGTTTTGTTTACGAAGCTTTACGATCATTAAGTTTAGAAAT
This sequence comes from Clitarchus hookeri, assembly GCA_002778355.1. Taxonomy (NCBI): domain Eukaryota; kingdom Metazoa; phylum Arthropoda; class Insecta; order Phasmatodea; family Phasmatidae; genus Clitarchus; species Clitarchus hookeri. The sequence goes on along the minus strand of NQII01008893.1, from coordinate 44,099 downwards.
TAATGAAAAGCAAGCCGTTGTTGCTTTTAATACAGTAATGAAATTTACAAAAAGGTTCGTAGCAAAGTTTATGTAAAATCAGTTGGAGTGACAGCATTTTCAATTCAAACTTGCATGCTTTTGTCATACCTTAACATACGACGCTAAATGGTACCGTGCTGTGTATAAGCGACGTGTTGTAGTGAAGAGAGAAAATGGGATAACCCGAGAAAACTCAGCAGCCGTTATCAACGTCCACCACGCTTGTCAAGGGCAATAATCTGGATTCAAATTCATCATGGATGAAAGCCGGATCGTATCGGTGGGTGGCCAGCATGTTAAACATACCGCCGGAAAGTACTCAATAAGAACCATGAAAGGAGATGTATGAATAGAAAAACTTCCTGGTATTAAAGTTCGTACAAATCTCTATAGAGGATGATTCTAAAATCATGGGACAAACATTCAGGGGTGTACAGCTCAATAAAACCAACAATCATTGTATAGGAATATATGGGCGGTTCACTGCGCAACTCCGTGTTTGTGTTTTTGTATTGTGATTAACGGAAACATAAAATTTTCATTAGCAGCATACTCAACGAGTGATTCCCTGCAGAAAATGTTAAAACAGTTGCTGGAAATGCATCCACCAATAGTCACGCATGCTTGGCGACCTCTACGTATGGCGTGATTGGCTGACAATGGTGGCGTGCGTGAAATACCCGCCGTATNGTCACGCATGCTTGGCGACCTCTACGTATGGCGTGATTGGCTGACAATGGTGGCGTGCGTGAAATACCCGCCGTATTTGAATCTGTTCGCCAATCAGAGGCGGCTGCGATGGTTCGAACGTAATGACAGTCACCATCGTATTTTGAGCAATTATTATAAACATTTCTGTAAAAAGGCATTTAATGGTGACGTTGTAAATAAACAATGTGTTGCATTTCATGTGTTATTTTTGCGTTTGTGCCTCAACCCGTCACTCCCGCCTATATACTCCTATACAATAATTGTTTGTTTTAGTGAGCTCTACCGCCCCTCAATGTTTGTCCCATGAATTCAGAATCATCTTGTACATAGTTAGTCTGATGTGTGCACTTCCGGCACATTAAAACATGACATGGATATAATAACAATTTAAGCATCCGTCACTGAAATAATTTAGTAACATTTTTGGGAAACTTTTTTTTTCTTTCTGTGTCAATTCATGAGACAAAAAGGAATGGATTTGAGTTGATATTGGTGTTAATTTAATATTTTCGTAAGGAGTTCAGGCGTAAATATTGTATTCTGCTTACAAAAAACCTGCTCTCCTAGTGCACTTAAAAAANTATTTTCGTAAGGAGTTCAGGCGTAAATATTGTATTCTGCTTACAAAAAACCTGCTCTCCTAGTGCACTTAAAAAATTATACACAGCTACATGGCAAGATATTTTTCAAAAATTCTGATTTAAAAAGTATTAAAGTAAAAGTGAGTCAGCTATGAGTACTATACACATGAATATAAATTTTTTAAAAACGAAACTTTAAAATTCGCATTCCAAAAACTTTCCGACATTAGTACAATAATGTTCTTTATTGCAGGATGATAAAACGTAGTCTTTTAATGTTCAGGTGAACTGTATGTGAATAAAGCTNTATTTTCGTAAGGAGTTCAGGCGTAAATATTGTATTCTGCTTACAAAAAACCTGCTCTCCTAGTGCACTTAAAAAAATATACACAGCTACATGGCAAGATATTTTTCAAATTCTGATTTAAAAAGTATTAAAGTAAAAGTGAGTCAGCTATGAGTACTATACACATGAATATAAATTTTTTAAAAACGAAACTTTAAAATTCGCATTCCAAAAACTTTCCGACATTAGAACAATAATGTTCTTTATTGCAGGATGATAAAACGTAGTCTTTTAATGTTCAGGTGAACTGTATGTGAATAAAGCTNTACAATAATGTTCTTTATTGCAGGATGATAAAACGTAGTCTTTTAATGTTCAGGTGAACTGTATGTGAATAAAGCTGCAAAAGCACTTTCAATGATAACGCTTATTTGCTACGAAGACGTGGATATCAATTATAATTTCTTAAATATGTCTCCTTATCAAAGTATTGTAATATGATAGGGGAAGGTAAGAAGTTATATAGAAGTTATAACTAACATTAATTTTCTCGGAGTATGAGCTTACGTAATATTACTTTTTGTGCTCACTATAGAAAATAAGAAAATTTTAAGGAATTATCGTAGGAATTAAAATATATCACAAAACGTCAGTAGTTCTTCTCTCTCTGATCGAATCCTGGGTTCGATTCCTGCCGGGGTTGCCCCCGGATTTTCGCATGTGGGAACCGTGCCGGACGATGCTGCTGGTCGGCAGGTTTTCTTGGGGATTTCTTGTTTTTCTCGCCCCTGCATTCTGACGCTGCTCCATATTCACCACGCTTAACCTTCATCGGCTCTCAACACCTCGATGTTAAGAGCAGACTAAATCTCTTCACTCACTCACTATTCTGTTCGAATCAGTGATTTTAGATATTGAAATCATTCTCACTGACAATTAACTTATCGATATTGTACCTACCTTGATTAAAATCAGTAAGGAGGAAATGAGTGCCTTTGGGCTGTATAATAAATTATCAGTGACTACACGTCGCTGTTTAATTAACACAACTCGATGACCGTTNTGAGTGCCTTTGGGCTGTATAATAAATTATCAGTGACTACACGTCGCTGTTTAATTAACACAACTCGATGACCGTTATGATTTTAAGGATTTTTGATATTCCATTTATAGAAGGTAATTCACTGTCGTTTTCGCTGTTTGATATTTTGTTTGNATGATTTTAAGGATTTTTGATATTCCATTTATAGAAGGTAATTCACTGTCGTTTTCGCTGTTTGATATTTTGTTTGATTCGTAACTATTGACGCGCCGATACAAAATAAAATACTTACCTAAGCGGTCACTGCTACATGCATTAACGTAATATTTTTCGAAACGAGCTTGAATTTTCTTAGAGAGCCTAGACTTAATATACTAAAGGAGTCTGATAAAGTTCCGATTACGGATACGATATGATCTCAGTGTCATACTTCTGGCCTTGCACTGACATAGTTCATCTTAAATTCGTGCGAATTTACCCGATACCTTAAAAGAATGGCAATAGTGTTATGTGTGTTCTTGCTGGTTACATTATTGTTTCCACCGTATAAATTGATAGTTATCTGGTAAGTACCAAATACGTTATTGCGCACTGATTTCTTGAGCACGTAAGAGCGTGTTTAAAGCATTAAAAAATTTTGTTTTCTTTTTAATGAATTTTTTTTTCGTTTACATAACTAAGTAACTAGAGGAAAAACTCTCTGAACGAGAACATTTAAGTCCGGAGCATTATTATAACTAACAAACTTACTTGCAGTATTTAAAATAATATTAATTATAACATTTATTGTGGCTTGTATTTCATGGGAGCGTTGACTAACCTGTATAACGAAAAGATTTTTCACAATTGATTTGGGAACATCAACACTTTTAATTTNATATTAATTATAACATTTATTGTGGCTTGTATTTCATGGGAGCGTTGACTAACCTGTATAACGAAAAGATTTTTCACAATTGATTTGGGAACATCAAAACAAACGGAAAATGACACATTTAATAAAAACACATGTTATTCTTTCGAAATGACGAAAGGAGAGAAATTTTGAACAGCATACGAGAAACTTTTTTTTTCTTGTTTACGCGTCTCCTGGATTGACATTTCGGTCGAAAGAATTGACACATGTCAGCGCCATACAGAAAAGGGACGAACACCGATAGACAGATAATTTTAGAATAAGCTGTCGGGAGAAATCGATAAGCGAATGTGTGGAAAGTATTTGGAAGTCACGAGTTTTGCAGTCAAGGCTAAAGAGACCGGAGACCCGGGAAAGCACTTTCGTAGAGGCATCAACCACCAAGTCTCTCTCAGGCTTCTGCCACTTTGCCAATTTCCTATCTTCCCGCCTCTGCAAGTGCGTTTTTCCCGCGCGGTAATGGTTTTTCTAACTGGCGCACTCGGCAGCACAAAAAAGACACACCTCCGTTGATCTCGATCTCATATTCACTAGAAGACAAACTTCTCTTATAGCCAATCCAAGGGAACTAAACACATTTGAAATTAACCATTGGGGGGGGGGGAATTATACGCGTGACTGTATATATTTTAACTTAAATAACATGAACAAATTAGAAGGAAATAAATGGCTGCGTCTTAATTCTTTCTCAGGCCTCGGAAAGTATGCTTCTCGCAGTTGAGCACAATACTTTTTTGTACGTCAAAACAAAAAGGGGTCGTGCACACCCAAATATAAAAATAAAGAACTATATACAAAAATGTACCATACTACAAATATTTTTTTTTTATTTGGCCTATTTTTTTTAAATCAAACATGTAAATATTTTTTTTCATGCCACAATGGACTGCATAACTGCCATTTAAAGAAAACAAGTCCAATTTAAAACACTTATTTCAAGCATGCGGTAAGATATACAAAATAAATGCTTGAAATAAATAGTTTTAATTCGACTTTTTTTCTTTAATAGGCAGTTATACAGTCCAGAACCTCGTCGGACCTCATTGTGCCTGGATAATTGGCATCAATACGTCCAAGCATGGAATTAAATGCCGATGTGTTTATGGTTAATATTTTTGAAAATTAAGCACCAAATAACGAACACTTAAACGAGTACTAATCTGGTATATCACCTGCTGCCACAGACTTTGATGGACGTTAAATCAAACGACTTAACAATTCAAGAAAATGATCAAGTAAGAAGTAAAGGCTCTTAAAAAATCATACATCTATTCATATGAGCGTCTTCCTGCTGGAAAATTCATCTTTAGCATTATGTTAGGAATTACAGCAGATGGAGTTGCAGAATGTGTTCAATGTATCACTGCTGTGTATTCACTGTTCCGTATATCACCACCAGAGGCGAACAACTGTAGTATACGATATCTAATCAGACAGTCATTCGAGTATTAAGAGGACATGCAGTGCTGTAAAGTAAGTTGGGAATTTCATCGTTCGACTTCAGTCGTCCGAACTCCGGCATTGTGCTCGTACATATGACAAAGTAAAACGATGTTCGTAGCTATAGACTATCTGTTGTCAATCCTTGGCATTAAAAACCGCTCTTTGTTGACACAATTTCAAATCAAAGGTGACGATTTTGAGAAGTTTATCGTTGAACATTTGAAGGTCGTCGAGGTTGCATATTTACCTTTTCTAGGAGTCTAGAAATGCTTCTGGTAGATGCACACTGCTGTAGTTAAGCTTTCGCATATCACTAGATGTGGGAAAGGAAGCCAGAGGATTTGTTCGCGTTCAAACGGATCTTCTTCCTGGTTGTCTGTCGGATCTTCCAGGACCGTTCCACTGTTGTTGAGTTCTATTACTTGTCCGCTGTTGCAAGTGCAGTCTCAATGCGAACTCCGAACTTCCCAAATGACAGATAAATCAGTACCCCGTCCACCTTATCTCTCGCGGTCCTTTTACCAGGCCACTGTCAAACTCCGTCATTGTTCGCACTGCTGTATCTTGCGTTTTATTTTCATGCCTGTCGCTCGTTAACTACACTTCGTAAGCATCGTACTCTCCCCGCTAAATGCACTGNCTTGCGTTTTATTTTCATGCCTGTCGCTCGTTAACTACACTTCGTAAGCATCGTACTCTCCCCGCTAAATGCACTGGTTTTAAAATTGTTTACATACGCCACATTGAGAGCAACAGCAGAGACCTCGTGCGATGTACTGGCATGCGCCATAGCAAGAAACTTCAATCGTTTACATACCTTGCAGTAATGTGCCTCTTAATGAACTTTAACGTTAACCATATATGTATTAAAAGGTACTGAAACCTTTATGGAATACGTGTTTAAAAATCCGAATGAAAATAATTTGGGTGTATTTTAAACGCAATTAGTTAACATGGGATATTNGTATTAAAAGGTACTGAAACCTTTATGGAATACGTGTTTAAAAATCCGAATGAAAATAATTTGGGTGTATTTTAAACGCAATTAGTTAACATGGGATATTCGCTGAAAAGTCAGTTGATATGCTGCTGCACACCACTCAATCGACGTAATCAATTAGAAACCTGTATAATAAATGTGCCTAAGTAGAAATAGCTGTTAAGTAGTGAAATCGTGTCCATGAGGTAATACGATGTTTTTATGTATTTCTAGGGCAGCATATTGCACTTATTTGGATAAATATTCTATATTTCGACTTATAATGGGCTGAGAGATAAATGTATCCCCCAACACGTAGACTTTTATTGTTCGTTAAACGTCTTAATGAACCAACTGTTATTTTACATTGGAATATAGGTTACATGCTCAATAAACCACTGCTGAATCATTGCAGTTGATACATCAGTATTTCTTCGATAAAATATTTGAAATATTTCTACGTTTATAGTCATTTCACTACTCATTAATTGCTTATCGAAGGCACGCTGCTAGTCACTAAACAAGTAATGGCCCCGTTAATCTTGGATATCTGAATTATGCACAATCCAATTAAGACTTGAAATTGTCGCTTAATAAACCACGAGGTTATGAACAAATCACACCTACGCGACGGTATGCAATTCTGTGATATCTGTCAAGCAAGCCGCAGAACTAGTGATAGTGTGTGGTGTCTAACATGCATGTAACTGCTTCGAAGATGTACATGAAGCTCAGGCTTCAAGGAACTAGGAACAATATCTACAAATATTATAATTTTAATGGTTAAACATGCAATTAAATTCCTAACAACGGCACAATATAAACTTTATTCCACTAATGTGCTTGAAGTATTGCTCACAATACTTATGTTCTTAAAAGGCATTACATTTAATTCCGCAGTTAGTCTGCAATTTAATTTCAAGTAGCAGCTATTAAATTAGTTTAATTATTAAACAAAAAATAAAGAGTTATGGACATATGCAGACTTTGGTTATACCTCTGTTTATGACAACACTAGCCACGTTCTTGTGTATAGTTATCTCCACAATCCCAGTAGTTGTCGCCATTGTCAACACCACCCAGCCACTCTTCATATTCTGCAGTAATTTATTGTATCATCAAATAAGCAGCTGGAGAGGTTAGATAATGGGAAGCTGACGTCGGAGCACGGACATGATACTGATTGACAGGCCTTGCAAGATACCATCTGCAGTACTTTCTCTCTCAGGAGCTGGTAGACTTCCAATACAAATAATGTCCATACGGCTGTTGACATCGCACCTGTCATGTTAGTATGGCGCGGAAGTCGTCTGAACATATGTCAGTGCTCCCTGCCCTATAGCGGCCTGTTGTTTTTTTTGCTCTATTTACAAGTAGTCGTAATGTGGAACAACGAGGATTTAAGAAATATGGAATAACATTGCCTCTTTTAGAGCAGTACAAATCATATCGCAATTTATTGATTTTATTGCTGTCTTTCACGCCGCACTTTTAGCACATACTGTACCAGGTGGGCATTTAGGGGCTAACTAATAGTTTATTTTCGTCGAGGGCTTTGAAAGATAGAATATAGTGAGATACAGCGATAATTAGTATGAATGGTGTTCCTTTGCCTTTTGCATAAAAGGCTGACATACTGTGAACATTTTGAGGTTATGAAACCCAATTAGAGCCCTAACTCAGTCATTAATATTGCACCAATCTGGTATTTTAAGACTTAAGTTTGCTGACAACATATTTGAGGGCAGTAATCGATGTTTTCCTTTCTAGCCATTTTTACATAAATTTGAAATATTTTTTGTTGAATGAAACCTTGGAGAACCACTANTCGATGTTTTCCTTTCTAGCCATTTTTACATAAATTTGAAATATTTTTTGTTGAATGAAACCTTGGAGAACCACTATTACACCAGTGTCATCAGATGAACAACTGCATGGATTTTGGTTTCTCCAATATGCGTAGCGTTCAAGATTACCCAGTTTTGGCCTCTTCATGGCCACAGCAATTTCACTACACTATGTCGCTTCAACTGATGTCACTTTTCAGCATTTGTCTTCATTTGCAAGCAACATTACTTTGTTCTGTAGTTTACTTTGATGGGTGGTTGTTCTCCACATTTCATAAACATGTTTGAACTATGTAACGGTAAGGGACTGTGAACAAAACCTAGTTTTGAAGCCCCCTCTGATGTTTGAATACAATACAGGTGAACTATTATCTTGCCAGTGACCCCTCTCGAAGTCTTTAATCTAGTTACACTCAAATAAAAAAATATGTTGATTCTATTTCTTGGCCCCTGTAGTATTGGAATATAGTCTCACCAAATTCATCAAATGTCATAACATTGGTAATTCTGACATTCCGTAGCAAAGACATTCCATCTAAAACAGATACTGCGATATACCGGTATACAGTTTCAGCAGAAACATCTTTTTCACGAATATACCACAGTTGGCCCTGAACCGCTTGTATAGGAAACCCCCAAGACAACTCGTAGGTCAACATTAGGATGCTGGACTATTTTGGAAAGCTTTGCAAACAAATATGCATTAGCTGTGATTGCTACATATTTTATTCTTTACAGAAGTCAGTTTTGTAGTAATGTTTGAGAATGTTTTAAATTGTTTTCCTGTTGTAAATGGTGGAACTATGCTGTAAATTCCTCTGGCAACTGTTGTTTTAACAAATGTTTTAGCAGCGTTAACTAATAAGGGTTTTCATAAGTCCTTCTTTAGGAGATTCAGTTGGTATTGGGCATCTTGAAGTACTTCGCTATGGTCCCCAATTTCAAGGGTTTTGTAAGGATAAACAACAACGGTCGATAATGTTTCGCACATCCTTTTTGCTTCTGTGTATGCAAGACTCACTCAGGTCTAGATGTTTTGACTCGTTTGGGTAGTACAGTGTCATTTTTTCAAGCAGTACCGTGTTTGATGAATGCCTCTGATTATTCGAAACTAATATGTGAGTAGCAACAAAGTTTGAACTAAAACCTATAACACCTCCAATGGTTTTGTTATCGTTGTTTGTTATCATTTCATTTGCGTTGTCTATATCATTGTAAAGTAATCCATGCAACGCTAAGTTTGATTTTTAGAATGCCAGGTATAGAGACATAGTACGCGGATAACATTTGGAAGGAAACTAGATTTAAAAGTTGCGTCCCTATGTCCCTCCCTCCATTTGACCACAAGCACGCTTAATATTATCATGAAACTGTAGGCACTCTTTAGGACATTTCTGTGTGGTTTTCTGATTTATTTATTCCAGCTTTGTCAATAAATTAATCAAAAATTTGTATCATAGGGCACATTAATTTTTGTTTTCTTCCCTTTTCAATGTTTTATTTGTACTAAAAAAGGTAAGGGAAAGTTGGTGTGCAAACATTATGGGATCATCCTGGACATTTTTCGGTAAAGCCTTGGGTGTTGAAATGATAATGTATAATTATATCGTAGCGTTCTGTTTTTTAGGGCACTTAAAAAACACGTAATATGTACGAAAATAAAAGGTCACATGGGTTACATGAAATTGAATAACAACACGATGTTCTCGTGTGTCATTGTTGCCGACTGTACTTGAATCGCGAGAAGAAGAAAATTGCTNGTGTGTCATTGTTGCCGACTGTACTTGAATCGCGAGAAGAAGAAAATTGCTGCTCTTTCGTTAAATAAATACTTTTATACGGAAAACTTGAAGTAAACTACGCTGTATCGTTAAATTATATGGCTCCCTGATAATCTTGTTATTTGACCCATTTGACGAAAAAACTTTTCCCGATAAAAACGACACTTTTCTGCATCTGCTGCTCATATAACGGATGAAAACTTGAGCGGAGAAGTTCGTGTTTAGAGTTTATATATCTTTGAGCCCTTTTCACACTTTCCGAAGTTGTCAAAGAAATTTGTAGTCTCTTATATTTATTTACGTTTCGTTTAATCTTGTTGCAAGCTTGAGAATTTTTTTTTCTTTTCTATGCTGATGACATCTGTGTAACATCCGAGAGATTACTTTTCAGTTTATTTTTTTTCTAATTTTAATTACTGGGATTTGTAATAATGAGATTTATGAATGAGGTGAAAGTTAGTAAAAAGGGGCAAGTAGCGCTGGCATGTTAAAAAGAAAAAAGCTTTGAATTAATAGAATCTCTTACCCAGGTACTTAGGTAAATTTCGCATGTTGAGCAAATAATAATTAAAAACATTTTTGTATTTTTGATATCACGTTATTAAAGATGGATGCAGCAGGAGAAACCTTCAAACGGTTCTCGAGAGACGAACAAAACAACTAAGTGAAATTAGTGTCCGCAATCCCCAAGCCATATGATGTTTCCTTTTCCCCTCCCGCAAATCTTAATAGTTTTATTATTTTATTAAATGGTGACTATCCCAGTACCAGTTTGCAAATGTGTTCGTCCTCTCTCTCTCTCTATAACTTGTCTTCCTCCCAACCCCTTTCCTAGCCAAAAATTAAAACATTTGAATTTTTTCTCAAAAAGTAGGCGCGATTACTTCGCTCAGAAACAGCAAATAGTTTGCAGCAGATATGCGTGTATAAATAGATTTGTACTAAAATCATAAATATGTCGTGCCTTCTAACTCCACCCTTCTAAATACAAACCCATCCTTTGAATCAGTGAGTTATACTGATCACAAATTCTCTCCCTCCCTCTCTCTCTTTCTCTTTCTCTCATTTTCTCCGCACTGGCGATTATGACAAATGCGTAATACTAGGGACATGGATGAGTAGAAAGTTTGCTAGTTTGTGTTATTCACTACTTCACCTGTGACTGGGTAGTAAATACTCAATAGAATTTCTAATTTTCCAGTGACTCGAATTTTCCAGAATCGGTTTAATTATGTTTGATTCCCACTACCATCATTAACTAATTCAGATATACAGTATGGATCAATTTCCATTGTTTTGAGCAACTGATTCTTATTCTTCATAAACNCTAATTCAGATATACAGTATGGATCAATTTCCATTGTTTTGAGCAACTGATTCTTATTCTTCATAAACTTTCTTTTAAAAAAAATGTGCTTTGAACATACATGAGCAGAGCACAATTTTGTAAAATTTTTTGATTATGATTTCAGTTGTCAGATTTTGATTTATAGATATTCTCGAAAGTTAGTTTAGAGGCAAAGATGTAATAACCTAAGGTACACAAACATAAGTGTAATAGTATTATAATCTTTTTTGAGCACACTATGTGAGGATAGATAATGTTATTAATCCCACATAAATATGTATTAGAAAATAAATATTTTCCTGGAAGAAAGTACACTACTGAAGCAGAAACATAATAATATCTATTAAAAAGCGATTTTTGCGCGTTTTCAAATCACATGGCAATATTTTGCATCAGCACTTCGAATAATTACTAGTCAAGCCACTGCCCTTTGTCCTTCAAAAGTTGCTTTAAAAATGCCTGCTTGGAAAGGAGGTTTTTGGAGTTAGGATTTAAACATTTTCATGTATGAACAGTATTGAGACATTTTAGGTTATGTTCACAAAACATTATATAAAGAGAAATAAAATTCGTGCTGTGAAAATGTTGACTAGAAAAATGTATTTGTAGACTCCTGTATTTCAGATTCTTGGGCACGTATACCAATTATTCATCTTTGTCTGTGATAAAATAGTACTTTATACTGTATATTCTATTGCACTTACTCCATTTTTAAACTGACGGAGTACTGTAATTAAGGCACCTATTTAGGAGGCTAGTAAGTAAATTATTTAGAGCATATTTAAACTGTTCACTCTGATTGATGCGCAGCATGATTTATTATTCCAACCGTGTGTATAACGAGTATAAAATAGACTACCGTAATTACTAGAATCGCTTTCGTGTTAACAATACTCTTTACTCCTGCTTGTCACTCCCCTATGTTTCATCACGTTCTATTTTGGGTAATAACGCCTGAAATATATTTTTTTAGTGAATAATGCTAAAAGAATGTTTAAGGTAAAACATACAATGTTAGTATGGGTAAATACACTAGTGTGTGTGAAATTTGTAACACCAAGAAAGAATGGCCCAAATGAATCCAAACTAGGCAGATATATAGAACAGTGTACCAGCAATAAATAAATACGATTACAGAGAGATGGCATACACGTAGGCACAGCAGCACCCTCTTTTGTGTGACCGGAAAGGCTAGTGTTACGCCAAGCTCAGTCAGTAAAGAGTCGTCAAACGAAGTGAAAGCAAGTGCCAGTATGCCTAGTCAACGTCAAACGGCGCCACATTAGGTTGTGAGTGAGTTTGAACGGGACAGAATGATCTGTTTGTCATACCGTGACATTTCGGCTCGTACAATGCAGCTGCTACGACAGTGATGCGTATGTGGAACGAGTGGAAAGAAGAGGGTCGCACGCAGCGACGAGCAGGTACTGGACCATGCAATGTGACCACAGCACGAGATGACCGCCATCTTGTCCGTATGGCCGTGGGGGAGTGTACAGCCTCGCCCACAGTGTTGGTTTGAGACTGGAGCTCTGCAATGGGTGTGGTCCTGACTGCATCGAAGTTTCGACACCATCCGCTGCGGACTGGACTGGTGGCACGCATACCATTGCATCAGCTTTCATTGTCCAAAAACCACAAACGCCTAAGACTGCAAAGGGCACGTGAACGCCGTCGCTGGCGTGCTTAGTGGCAAAATTGAGTGTTTTCGGACGAATCCCGCTTCAAACTGTCCTACAGTGATGGCCGCATGCGCGTTATACTCTACTGTAGTGACCGCAATCTGGCAGCCTGCACTGTGGAGTGGCATAGCGGGCAAACGCCAAATGAGATGGTTTGNCTGGCGTGCTTAGTGGCAAAATTGAGTGTTTTCGGACGAATCCCGCTTCAAACTGTCCTACAGTGATGGCCGCATGTGCGTTATACGCTACTGTAGTGACCGCAATCTGGCAGCCTGCACTGTGGAGTGGCATAGCGGGCAAACGCCAAATGTGATGGTTTGGNCTACTGTAGTGACCGCAATCTGGCAGCCTGCACTGTGGAGTGGCATAGCGGGCAAACGCCAAATGAGATGGTTTGGGACGCCATTGGATACAATGCGATCTCGACTGCTACGTATTGAGGGCAATCTGAACAGCAACTGCTACATCAGGGAGGTTTAAGAGCCTGAGGTACTGCTCCTCCTTCAGGCAACTCCACATGCCACATTTAAGCAGGAAAATGCCCGGCCACATGTGGCGAGGAATGTGCAAGCCTTCTTCAAATGAACGACGGGTACCAATGCTTCCCTGGCCTGCACGTTTGCCTGACATGTCGCCCATTGAACATGTCTGGGATATGGTTGGTAGGCGACTTGTTCCTGACTGCCCTTTAGCAACCACTGTTGGTGCTTTGTGGACTCGCATACAAACGGTGGGGAGGGCGATTCCCCAGGACCATATCTAGGTCATCTTTTATTCCATTCCTCGATGTTTAGGGGCTTTCATTACAGCACGTAGGGGTTTCACACCATACTGAATTCTCAAGGACAAAGATCATGTATAGTTCTGTAATTCTAATTAATTGTGTATTGTCATGTGCCTAATCTGTGTTATCAAGGTCAATTCAATGACATGTATCCTTCTTGGTGTTGCATTTTTCACAAACTTTATTGTATAAAATACAAGTGTTTAACCAATTTATCATAACCAACCATTTTTTCAACATATTAAACCAAGTATTTACAGACTGTGCATAAAGTTGTAGACATAACACATCGAAAGGTTATTTTTGGCCATTGCTTCACACTTCGAGNTATTTACAGACTGTGCATAAAGTTGTAGACATAACACATCGAAAGGTTATTTTTGGCCATTGCTTCACACTTCGAGACTCATGTCTAAAGATCTTCAATATTCATAAACCATGTAACTATTCTAGAAATGAATTATTTTTATTTCTATACCTGCAAATAAACCCTAGAAATCACTGTATGTAATAACGGAACAAGTGCTGTGTCGAGTTAAACTATGACACATGTTAAAATGTTATTATTCGGAACACTTGAAACTACAAAATTAAATCGGGCCTGAAGGCATAAAAATTATGTTTCTTGATGGATTATGGGTTGTGGCTTAACGTCAAGCATCGGAATTTTGTTGATTCAACTTGGAGTTGAACTGTAGTTTTTACGTCGCGCGACCACATGTAGGAATGCTTAATGCAACGGTAACTCCTGGTTAAAGTAGGTACCGAACCATTTGCACGATGCTCACCAAACTAGTAGAGCTGGGATTTGGGCGCCAAGCCTCACGCGCCTGATTCCTCGCTATATGCTGTTCACGGTAAACTGAGCACTTTGGAAAGGCCTGTTTAAGATCTACTTGTGTACACTTTGTGTATTTTTCCGCCTTATGTAAAATTTACGTTGCCATGGGCCTCGCCACTTTGTTCATGCGTCGATCAAGTGAAATTGTGAAATTTTTAGAAAAGTAAACATTTTACAATATGCTCATTGTTACACTTCAATGGCAGTATTACATCAAGGTAACGTGTTTCCGTGCAGTAACTTATGATTATGACGTCTTAACAAATTACCCGACTGTTAAACACGCATTGGTAGGATAATAACATATTACCCCCTATTGTTTCAATGTAGGGGGCGATACTCCGCCACAATTGTTCGCAGGTTTCAGGTCATGGTTAAAGAGAACATGATTCACAGAATGGCTCTTTCATCTCATGTAGGTATCATTATTCTCCGGTAAAACCATTTAAAAAATAAGTTTTCANCGTTAAAATGTTATTATTCGGAACACTTGAAACTACAAAATTAAATCGGGCCTGAAGGCATAAAAATTATGTTTCTTGATGGATTATGGGTTGTGGCTTAACGTCAAGCAGCGGAATTTTGTTGATTCAACTTGGAGTTGAACTGTAGTTTTTACGTCGCGCGACCACATGTAGGAATGCTTAATGCAACGGTAACTCCTGGTTAAAGTAGGTACCGAACCATTTGCACGATGCTCACCAAACTAGTAGAGCTGGGATTTGGGCGCCAAGCCTCACGCGCCTGATTCCTCGCTATATGCTGTTCACGGTAAACTGAGCACTTTGGAAAGGCCTGTTTAAGATCTACTTGTGTACACTTTGTGTATTTTTCCGCCTTATGTAAAATTTACGTTGCCATGGGCCTCGCCACTTTGTTCATGCGTCGATCAAGTGAAATTGTGAAATTTTTAGAAAAGTAAACATTTTACAATATGCTCATTGTTACACTTCAATGGCAGTATTACATCAAGGTAACGTGTTTCCGTGCAGTAACTTATGATTATGACGTCTTAAAAAATTACCCGACGGTTAAACACGCATTGGTAGGATAATAACATATTACCCCCTATTGTTTCAATGTAGGGGGCGATACTCCGCCACAANGGTTAAACACGCATTGGTAGGATAATAACATATTACCCCCTATTGTTTCAATGTAGGGGGCGATACTCCGCCACAACTGTTCGCAGGTTTCAGGTCATGGTTAAAGAGAACATTNCACAACTGTTCGCAGGTTTCAGGTCATGGTTAAAGAGAACATTATTCACAGAATGGCTCTTTCATCTCATGTAGGTATCATTATTCTCCGGTAAAACCATTTAAAAAATAAGTTTTCAACGGTGGCTACTTCCCTTACGAGTTACTGTACGACACTGTTCGTATAATGTTTTCTGTCCCATTTTGCATAGGGAATCACATCATAGCGTTTGTACCTGTAGTTGAGGACCACATTGTATAAAGTTAACTTCGTAACCTTCCTGCCCTGTTCGGTAAGCATGCTACTCAAGCAATTTTACGATTTGACTTACTGAGCGGCAGAATTCCTTCTGAAAGTGGCCAGCACACAAGCTGAGAAAGGCAGCCGTAAGCCTACTTTAATCATTACGAGGCCGTAGGGCAAAATCACGGGGAGCATTTCAGCTTCCGCTCGTCTCTGCCTTCTCACCCTCTTTCCAACGGAGATTGGCGCTTATTATAATGCAGGTAGCGTGGATGCCCCTGACCAAACAGGAATTTTGCAAAGAAAAATTAAGACTTCACTTGCTAGCGCCGGAAAGGGGTCAAGATGTCTTGTCTATTTATCACCTGCTGTTTCCACGCTTTACCAAAAAGAGAGGGTAGAAATTTGTATTGCGAAGCGTAATAAGTGTTACAGCCATGTAGTGTATTATTGAACTGGCTTAATTTCAGGTACAATACCAGTAATCTGTATCATTTCCTGGGGTTAGAAAAATATTTACTTTTTTTTTTTACACGTTTTATGTTTTAAGGACCACGTAATTGAATACGAATATTTGCAATACTTACATATTGGTATAGGCGAAATTCCGGTAAAGAGTACTACGTTATTAATTACCAATACACCACATAAGCTTGATATGTGCATACGAACAAAGACAATACTTAACGTGTTTCTAAGGCTATGTTCGCTGTTTCGCATTTGCAATTCAGGCTGGAATGAAAAGCGTGTTTAAAATGCGGCATTGACTTTTCAAACTTTATGCGGTATATGTTCAAGAAGCCAAAAATTAATAAAGGTATTTTATTAATATTCTTAGACACATTCAACTAGCAGGACGGTCTTAAAAAAACAGGGCACATTATATTTACAAATAGTTTTACCGCTCATACCGGTACACGTGTAGAGTAGGTGGAGTAATGTAGTCAGTTGACTGTTAACTGAGCAATTCTGTAAGCTTTTATTAGTCTCATTCTGTCTCCTGCCAACGTGTATTATTCCGCCCCACGTCTACATTAATATTGCTGTTCTCCTAGAAACATCCACGCGTACGTCAAATGATAATACAAAACTGTAAAAAACATTGTGTCTTACGGTGACCGTTACAGTTGTTTGTATCAAACGAAATGCATGCAAATCCAGCTGTATAAGAAAAACATTATAGTTTCGATATAAATTACAACAGGAAAAATATTTTTCATATTCACCACCAAAACTACTGTAAGTTTATTTCAGTAAGTGTTTACATGAACTATTTAGGAACTGAAAAGTATTTTATGCAAGTTTTACTTAAAAATGCGCTTAATTAACCATAAACTAACTATATGCGAACATCTCTCTACTTTAACGAAGATACGTAATGGTTAATAAAACGAGTCGGCATGTGTGTATATGTGTATTTATAAATGTCTACATTATTAATTCTGTAGAAAACCCATTACAATGTGTGAATTATTAAACAAAACTATAAGTATATTAAATATATGCTGGTCCCACAATCATTAAAGAAAAAAAATGTTATTAGTGTTATTTTAAGTGAGTAGTTTCATTCACTTTACCTTACGTAAGTGTCACCATACAAAAATGAATAAAAAAAGGAGCTCAAATTAAAGCAGAACATATGAAATGTTACATTCTAGTATTTTAAGTATAATTTTGCCACATGTTTTAAACCGTAGCCACAGCAAACAAATTAAATAAATGTAAATAATATACTACGTCTTCCTTGTTTTATGAATGTCATGTATGTAAGAAAGTGTTCATCCTACCGAGATATTAACAAAATAAAATTTTATGATACAAACCATTCATGACAATTCACTCTTATGTATTCAAAATTCCATGAAAACCAGCCACAACTCGCTCTTGCATCAAATAAGTAGTAAGTTTACGAATTTGTCAGTCATGTCGTTCACGTGAAACAGTTTTACAAATATTCCAAACTGAAAGTAATTTATTNTAAGTTTACGAATTTGTCAGTCATGTCGTTCACGTGAAACAGTTTTACAAATATTCCAAACTGAAAGTAATTTATTATCATAAAGGGAGCAACTGCAATTTCTATAAAAACTTGGTATGTCCCTTTACTTAAATGTTTCTTTTTAACAGCCACGTCCCATCAGAAGACTTGCAGAGAGTTACAATAACAGGAAGTTGACACGTGTAAGCATTTACGTTGTAAGAAATTAATACTAAAACATTGTTGCGATGTGGATATCAGTTCTCCTGCCCCCCTCCTATTCTCCCAGCCACTAGTAATTTACCAGTAAGCAACATGCGTGACTTGTCAGAGTGCAAGGAGGATAGACTAGCATGGTATGACGCGGTGCTGGGAGAAAAGATGTGGCCCTATTTAAAACGTGCCTGTGACTGACATCTCACACCTATGAGAGATAGTAATCTTCTAGGAAGAGTCGGGTATCATCTCAACTCTTGAGAAACGTCTCGATGTCGGATTGGGCAATCTTAGAGGGCGCCTAGTTGTGGGATAATACAAGAAGTATTAGTGCAATCACAAGTGAAGTATTTTTCTCCGGCCCGCCGCAGGCATAGTTCTAGCGAGAGTGTGGACAACGGCAGCAGACGCGTGCTCCTATGCGTGTCCGACGGACGAATGCGGTTATCGGCCGCATGGCGAGGGTGAATTGTAGTCCATGCAGCTTTCAGAGTCATCGTGGTGCGCCTGAAAGCATGCTGCTGTTTTGTGATCCACCTTAGAGCTCTCAGAGTCGAGGTGAGAGTACTCCACGAGAAACTGTCATTGGTATCATCTAACAAATTTATTGTAATTGATTGCATAATTTTTGTTATCACGACTAATTGAAATATTAATTTGTTTAATGCACTAAGATATTTTGTAATAGTTTAGTACTTCAGCTGAGAACTGAAATACAGTGAGAGAAATAGCTATGGACAAATATTTAATTTTGCAAATACGTTAGGAAATTTAATTTAGCTCTTTCAATTATTTGATATCTCTAGCCACCACATAAAGGTTTGTTCCTGTGAGCATAATACTTGTGCGTATAGAGCCAAAAATTAATTTGGTTGTCCCCAAAAAATATATATTTTTGATTTGAAGAAAGTTGAAAAACAATAAAATTAATTTTGTTCATCTAACAAAATACACACTTGAATTAACACAATCTCTGAGTTGGTCCAAATGAAACGAGGCACTTAACAAAATATTTTGTTGAATCAACTGTTTATATTTGTTTGGCCACTCATTTGGTGGCCTTCGTTTGAAAATACACCTAGATTGGTTGTTTATTTTGTGACAATTAGGTAACACTGTTCGTTACTGTATTTATGGATTGGTGATAACCGTATAAACATCCTAATAAAGCAAAATCAAACCGAAAATTATAAAACACGTTTTTAAAACATGAAATATTAATTTACGTATGGTGTCCAATGTTTGAAGTATATATATTTAAAAACATTCCAATTTCATTACTATTTACTTTAGCTGAGCTTGCTGGGGGCGTAGCGATCTAGCGCAAGTAATCTAAGTTCGAATCTCCGTCGCACTTCAAAAATTTGTTTATACTAACCGAAACTGTATAATGTATGTTGAACCAAGCAAATCTTCAGTTGCACCAACCAAATCTTAGTTCGGAGCAACCAAATAAGAACAACAAAATTATTTGGTTTTAACAACAAATTATTTTATTGCACCNCATTTGGTGGCCTTCGTTTGAAAATACACCTAGATTGGTTGTTTATTTTGTGACAATTAGGTAACACTGTTCGTTAGTGTATTTATGGATTGGTGAGAACCGTATAAACATCCTAATAAAGCAAAATCAAACCGAAAATTATAAAACACGTCTTTAAAACATGAAATATTAATTTACGTATGGTGTCCAATGTTTGAAGTATATATATTTAAAAACATTCAAATTTCATTACTATTTACTTTAGCTGAGCTTGCTGGGGGCGTAGCGATCTAGCGCAAGTAATCTATGTTCGAATCTCCGTCGCACTTCAAACATTTGTTTATACTAACCGAAACTGTTTAATGTATGTTGAACCAAGCAAATATTCAGTTGCACCAAANTCTCCGTCGCACTTCAAAAATTTGTTTATACTAACCGAAACTGTATAATGTATGTTGAACCAAGCAAATCTTCAGTTGCACCAACCAAATCTTAGTTCGGAGCAACCAAATAAGAACAACAAAATTATTTGGTTTTAACAACAAATTATTTTATTGCACCTGGACAAGCAGTTAATTTGTTTGCGCCAACACACACTTTGTTTGATTCAACATAACCGTTTTCACATTGGACGAACCTGGCATCGGCAAAGCACATTTGACAGTACCGAGGATTTTAGGAACGAAAAAATTCTTTATTTCCTTATTGAAGCTCTGCACACCTTTGTATGTGCCCTGAAATGCCGTCAAATTAAACATGAAGGTATTAACAGAGACTATCGCCGCACTGCTTTTGCAGGGGGAGGGGGAGCTAACTCCCATATCGCCAGAGAACTAACACGAGGGCGGTAAGCCGACACATGTCAGCTAAGCTACAACAACACCCTCCGTTGGCCGACGGCGATAACGCCCTCTCCACTCGCGGCTGAATAGGACACTTGTTGCGCACGTTGCATGGCGTGCGCAGATGACAAAATGGTCTGACGGCCATAGTAAGGTCGCCGTTTCTTGCCTAGACGTCCACGTACAGATATAACAACAAAAACTAAGGCAAAACATGTGTGAACGACAGAGAATTACAGCTGTACTAGCCCCAATACAAGCACACCCCCGAAAATTCCCTGCTCGGTTCAGAACTGCAGTTTCGTCTGACGGCTGCACACTGCTGTTTGGAGACACAATTATTGCGCATTAAAATAAACGTTTGATACAGACGTTGCCACGGATATGTACTATTTGAATTACGTAAAGAGATTGAATAGTGACATAAGTTTTCCTCTTTGATTAGTCATATGAAGTTTGACTCCGAATAACCGACCTTTATTGGTCTTGTCACAAAGTGTCTGACTCGATTCAGGAAGCCGTGGTTTCTGTCAGTAGTATACAACAGGAATGAGTCGATTTGTACCCAAGTAGTATTTAAACAATTCCTAGATAGATTTAGTGATTTCTTGCGAAAAAAATATATTAGTACGCGGTAGACGTCAATACTATAAGCACCTAACAGGAGTTTGTCTTTTGCCATTGGTTGCGGTCTGCTTGAGAAGGCGTTTTCATATTTGACCGGGCCACTCGGAATTGGACAATATTAGCATGGCTCCTACGTGATTCGTGTGCAAACAGTTAGCACGTGCCAAAAAGTAATTTAGCCAATCAAGATAGGTAACCGACCCTAAAGTATTTTGAAATATAACTTATCTTGAAATCCTTTCATAAAATTTCACTACCCTCACCTATAGCTAGTTGTGGACGGTAAAAAATTTTCAGGTGGTTATTTTGTAAATTCGTAGATGACTTTAGATTTAAGTGTTTGTACTAAAAATTATTCAAATATGGCATTTAGAAAATAAGTTTTATTAGCTACTGTGACGCGCAACTGTTAGAACTTTTAGGAACTATTTCTGTCAATACAAAGAGAAGTACTCAAAACTGCAGTAAAACGGAATGCTTTGAAAACAGGTTTTTCAGGTGAAATTACAAATGTGTAGCAAATTCCATACGTATCCTTTAAAAAAGGCTGAAATTTCGTTAGTGCTGAGTAAATCTTGATTGTGTTATGAAAACATTCCATAAATCGATACATTTTTGAAGTACTCGTAGCTTACTGATTTCCTCGATATACGAAGGTGAAAAATTAATTCATTAGTGTTAATGTTTTTGTTACCAACAAAACATTGTAGAATGATCGTTTGCTGTGTTTCAATATAAGAAATCAGCCACTATTTCACAAAAAAATTACGATCCCCTGCTTTCAATTTTAGTTAAAGAGCACTGTAGTGCTGGAAACTATATACATTTTTTTATATTTAATATATGGCGACACAGTTGGAGGTGATATTTCAGAACAAGGACATAAGATTGATTTTCTATTTTTTCGTTAACATGAACCTTGGCAGTCCTCTTAATTTAGATTAAATTTATGTTCAATACCAGCGTAAGAAACATGTTAATACTTATTTTCCGAACGAGATTAAATGATGTAGCGACGAGCAAGATTCGCCGCCAAAGCACTGCGGCAGGCTTGGCAGTCGGAATTGCTGGCACAGAAACTTTCTCACCAACATTCACAAGCAGCCCTGGTCGGAGAGCGCTCTCTCCAGAGCGGCTTTCCCTGCGTAACATCAAAGGAAGTTGGGAGTGTCGCTCTGCTCGACCTTGAGCCTCGTAGACGAGCCGCTATACAAACCTGGGATAAATCTTGTTTCCATTTCCTTCTTTCCTCTGCTACCGCATGCGTATGCCACACATGCACATGCGCATTGCATGTAAAAACGGACAAAAATCCATGACGGATATTCGAACTTTTGAATTTTATTCCAGCACACTCGGGTGAACTCTGATAAAACATACATATAATAAAAATTACAATAATTATAACTGCTTTATTTACTCGAATGCATATATGCCATTACCCTAAGGGTTAAGTAATTTGGAAGGTTGCTCCGTCTATTACTTACGCTAAGAAAAAAATAACGCTTGAAATTATCCTTGGTTACAGCAGAACGGCGTTGAAACAGCGACTTCCCGAAAATAAAAGTGACGCTCTATCATTTAATGAAACCTGCTTGCTAAGAATCACCAGATTCCATTCTAGTTGGTCGAAAGTATAACTCATCACTCAATAGGCAGCAGTCAATGAACAATTGCCGAGAATATAGTGTACTTAATACTAAAAATTCTAGCTTGCAGGTAAATCGAATACGCGAGTTTTTCTTGTAGTTGCACATAGTTGTATCAGTTTTTTTTCCAAGAGGATATGTAACTGACGCGAATCGGTAAATGGTTGGAAGAAGATATTATGATGTCGATCGAAGATAACAAGTAAATAGTAGCCTCAGTTGGAAATGCGCGGGCTATTCCAGATGCAGAATTTGGCAGAATATTTGAAGAAGCTATAAACAAATTGGATAAATTATTCTCCCTTACAACCATTCCATGCCAAAACTGAAAACATTGTATTAAAATTAAAACATATCGTAAACATTTAAATTGTGCTTTTTACACAGCATACTATTAATTTATTGGCGAAGAAATATTTGGTTTATTTTCTGGTGTTTTTACAAGTATAAATGTATTTTGCTACAGGCGTCACAAATCACCGTGTATTCATTAGTGAACTAGGTTAGGTTGGTGCCCTAGTAACATTAACTATGTGTATTTTGACAGATTAGTTATGGAGGCGAAACTGTAGTTTATTTGGCTTCCATCAATGTGGGTTTCGTAGTTAAGAGTCATGGCTCTGGGGTTTAGAAAATGTTTTCTTCAAGACCTCTTTGATCGTGGCCCGTCTGTAATATAGAAGTAAAAATGTTTAATTTACTCAATAAACATTGCACAGTTACTTGCTATACAAGACTAAACATTACAGTTATATATGAATATAGCCTCAATGTTTAATGTAAACTTTCACCTTTGAGGTGAAATGTGTCCCGTGGTAACATACTCAGGATTCCTTGCACTTCTCCCGTCCATTGTGTTGTTTTGTAAAATATTTTTAATTAACTTAAACGTATACTAATAAGTACGATTCTTATGACAAGTTTTATCATGTTTTCTTAAGATATTGGAGAAAGGAGGGCTCTATGAATCTTTTCACTATATGTGGTTTACAAGTTCTCTAACTTAATCGGAAACAATGTAAGTCCATATCACTTAGTAATTGCTTTGCACTATTTTGTTATGAGAAGGTAAGTTTGATAAAGATGAATTTGAGGGGCAGAGTATATGGATGAGAGTAAATAAACATTGAAAATAACTAAAACAGTTTGGAGAAATATTGTAAAACACCGACAGGAAAATTCAGAACGAAATCTGGTAGCTACAGCTAAAGAAAAAACGCATCTGGAATCAGAAAACCATTCTCAATCAGGTAAGAAACAAATTAAATAAATACGTATTGTAGAAAAAGAAAGATATTTTTGAGACTAAATAAACAATCCCCCAGAATAAAAAAAATGAAACCAATTCTGAAACTGATTGTCGTTACTTGGGTTCATTCAAACGCAAGACTCTTTTGTAACGGCAACACAGAGAGTTGAAAGAATGTTAATGTAAGTCCACGTGAAAAGTTAGTTGTAGTAAAAGAATTTAAGTACGATGAATCGTCTTGTAAGCAAGTATTCGAATTTAATTAAGAAAGTTCGTAAAAAAAAGGAAAACAACTTTCTTACAGATTGCAGTGAAAGAATATGTTTTATCATTTTACGTACGAGATGATGTCAGCTTCTCAGGCCTTTGGTATGTATGACTACGAAATAATTACAAATGGAATTACCAGAGAAAAAACCCAAAAACGTTGATAAAACACATGTCTATATTTTATGTTATAAAGAAATTTCATGTGCTACATCGAGGTAAGACAAGTGTTGCAAGATTTGATTGATAAGCACTCGAGGGAGAAGGATAACGATGGACACTCAACATATGCGAAATTACCGACTCGCCATCTTGGTAGTCACTGCACGTCCTGGGAATGCTGCCGGACTACTTCCGAGATACTGGATACATGCGCGCTGCGCACTGTATAGTTCCGCGCCCACACACATGATAGATCACATAAGAATATAGAACATACCGCCCGTCGAGACCGACGAAGTACACACACACATAAGTTACACTATGTACAAAATTAAATATTTTGAGAACTGGCGTGCATTATTGGGTTGTGTAGCTTGTGTAGCGNAATATTTTGAGAACTGGCGTGCATTATTGGGTTGGCAGGCGGTACAGCTTGTGTAGCGGTCGGCACAACTCTCCGTTTTGGGTGCGCACTTCCACCACTCTGACGATGTTGTCTGCCCCATGATGTAACTTGACGACTCTGGCCAAGCACCAGGCCTATATGGGTATACGATCTTCATCTACAGGGACCAAATCTCCCACAGTGTTTCCTGGTTGGTTGGCCACATGCGCCGAAGTTGCAGCTGTTGAAGATACCCACGATACAATCGTCTCAAAAACTGATTGGAAAGTTCACGCACTATTTTCCATTTCCGGAACAGGCAGAGAGCACTATCACTGTTCTCATCACACGATTCAGGAACAGCTACAAGGAGACTACCAATAATAAAATGCCCCGGTGTGAGGGCAGTAAAGTCACATGGGTTGGATGAGGATGATGGTGTTAATGGTTTGGAATTGAGGATAGCTTGAGCTTCAACCTTAGTACACAATGTCATTTACTCCTCCAAAGTGATAATCTGATTGCCAATGACTCGCCTGAGGTGCTATTTGGCTGACTTCACAGCTGCTTCGCATAACCCACCTTGATGGCTACTTACTGGGGGAAGATAAATGAAAATTAATGGAGTGAGTCAGGGAGAAGCTTTCAACAATGGGAGAATTGAGAAGTTGGATAGAGTATTTTTGAAACTGCCTTGCCTCACCCACAAAATTGGTCCCACAATCCGAATAGAGACTCGTGCACAATCCTCGTCTTGACACAAACTGTGCTAAGGCTGCAACCAAACTAGCAATAGTTAGACCAGTCACAACCTCAGTTTGCACTGCCTTAGTTTGAAAAAAAAAAAGAAAATGGACATTCAAGTCTTCTGAGTAGTGCCACGATGTAACTTGTTTAATCTGATGGAAATGGGTCCAGCGTAATCCACTTCTATCTGCTCAAAGATTCCAGAGGACGTGTCTCTCTCTGCCGGTAAATCACCCATAAGTGTAGGAGTGTTGACAGGTCGACACCGGAAGCACTGCACACACTTGAAGACTCTAGATCGAATTAGGAATCAGGCTGATACAGAATTTCATTGATATGAGAAACTGCAGTAATTGTGGTGCTGCATGCAGATATATGAGGTGGTAATGATCTACCAATGCTTAAACCACTGCACGGTCTTGAAACCTGACATGTTTCTACAGGTGAGGAGGAACCCATTCTTGAATATGAGACATGTGATTAGCCACAAAGGTTTTCAAGAAGAATGGCGTTGACTTTATCCACGCTAGAGCAACATTGGAATCAGTCCACGAATGGTTTACAGAGTTATGCAGGAAGTTGTGGCAATAAAAGATCCATTTTGCAAATAAATGAGAACCACACAATTCTAAATGAGGGAGATACACTTGTTTAGAGGAGCTACCAATGCCTTAGCCATTACCAGATGCACAAACACATTCCTTTCAGTGATTGTACTCCTCAGATACACAGAGCTGCATAGGTTCTCTCAGAGGAGTCGGAAAGACCATTTAATTCCCCACTGATCACATCAGGTCATTTGAAGCGTTGAAAGCTAAGGGTTTCGGTTTCAGTTAGGCCATCCATGAATTGATTCCACGTTTGTCTGAGTTGACTGTGGTAAGAGGTCGACTTAATTCCGTACTTGAGTCCACAATCCTCGCATTAGAATGTTGACCCACAAATTTAATAGAGCAAGCCATCCCATAGTATCATATATGTATGCAATCTGTGAAAGAACAAAGCATTTGGTGGTACTATCAGAGTGGACCCGTACATGATACGAGAAAGAGTCCTTCGCTGGATTCCAGTACAGACCAAAGAAGATCACAACATGACCTTATGAGAAGTCTAGCACCCTAGGACTTTCACAATGGGTCGCAGGCACATCACTGAGGAGCTGAGGCTCATTACTCGACCATTTCCGAATCTCAAACCCAACCACGCGTAAAAGTTTGACCAGCAGAACTTTCAAAAAATAATCTTCATCTAACGAAATTGCGCCTGTGAAGATATCATCCACGAATGTGTGGTTCTCAAGAGCATTGGCAGCTAGTGGATATTTATCACCTTTATCAGACGCCAACTGTTACAATGTACGAATTGCCAAGAATGGAAATGGTGTGAGGCCATAGGTTACTGTATTTATCTGATAAACTGTAAGGGGTAGTGATGGGTCATCACACCACAGAATGAGCTGGCATGGTCAGTCAGAGTCATCGACCATATATTTGCTAAATGTTGCATGAAAAAATAAACTGTAGAGCCTAAATCTTTAAATTTCATCATTGATGTCATTCTGAAGTATAGGACCTGGGAGTAAAATGTAATTGAGGGAAATACCATTGGAGGTGTGTGTGATGCTATCATAAACATCCCTCAATTTGGTTGTAGAGCTAGATTTTTTGAGCACCCCACGAACAGGGAACATTCTGTGGTTCGTCGGCCACTATCTTGTTTGCAAGAGGGTGTATGTGGCTCCATATGACCTACCTGAACATAGCCTGTCATGAAATCTACATACATAGTCATCATATCAAACTGCGAATTAAGTTTCCTTTGTGGCGAATATAATATATGCTAGGCAATTTCGTACAAATCACCAAGTGTTTGGGCCTGGGGTTTAAAGGGAAGAGAAACAGTGTATCTCCCAGTATCTGCTCGTGTGTGAGTATCCTTGAAGTATTTTTTTACAATACTTGTCTTCAGGTGGCATTGCATTGACCTGATGAGGCTCTTCAGTCTCCCAGAATTGTTTGAGGATTACATCCAACAAGCTGTCCTTACCTACAAACATAGATACCAGTCCCTGCTCGGTATCTGTACAGGACTCAGGACATTCCCTCGATAACAACACTAAACTTGGACTCCAAAACTACACGCATGTGTTCTCCCAACTCTAACAGTCCACTCATACCAACATGAGCACAGATGTCCTTACCCAGAAGTATATAGATGGGAGCAGGTTTATCGAAGTGAGAGTCTGCCAAAGGAAGGGAACCCAACTGAGTACGAACACAGGAACTAACAGACACACATGGTAAGTTGCTAGTAATCTTGGACACAACAAAGAGTTAGTGAGAGAAGTTACACCGAGTTTTCATTTATGAATGAATCTGACAGGTTATTTCCCCCTTCAAGCTGACAGCATCATGCCAAAGGCTCACGAATCTTTCACCAGATTTGTGTAAGGGCAATGAGAGGAATTCTGCAGATGATTTAGAGACAAAATATGCTTCTACTGTACTGTTCAGCAAACACCGCATGACATGGCTTATCGTCCGCATCATAAACCGTCACGAAGGTTGTAGACAATACCACTGATATGCGTTCCCGAGCCGAAACACCTGCAAACGTTTCACCTGGAAGCTGTGTGGGGTCCAATGTTTTGTCTTGTGGAATTGAAGATGCAGTAGGCTTATCTATTTGGAGCAGGTTATGATGCTTTAGCTGATACTGATAACAGGCGCATTAGAGATACATGATGCTAGCCTATGTGCTGTCACAAGGCAATTGAAACCTAATCTTTTGTTCCGAGCTGTTTGTTGTCTCTCTATAGGTGAGGCGTTAATGAATTTAGGACACTTGTACACAGAATGGGTAGTTTTCTGACACATTGCACAAAATCTTGTTTTAGGTTCTGAACTGGTTATAAATACTGCCTTTTGGTGTGAGATTACATGACTTGACTTCGTCAGCAATGGTTTCCGAGACATGTTGATTGCACTAACCTTATGTCCTACATCAAGAGAACAATCCATTTTTAATACTCTAGACTGAACCAATTCTATCAGTTCAGAAACTTCAGGAATTGTATCAGTACTGTCTGTACGTCAGTTTTCGAACTTTGTGAGCACACACTCATCAAACTTGCGCATCAAAACTGTGAACAACAGGCTCATTGTTTGTGATATCATGGCCTAAGCCGTCCAGAGTACGAGCATTCTCATTGAAGGTGTTGACAAACTGTGTGACTGATTGACGATTAGCAGAGTTGACAGCAGGCAGGTCCAGAATTCTGTTTTTTATAGGGTAGTGAGTTTCTTGATGTTATGGTACTGGGATATGTGAAGTTCCCCAGATACTGTGTAGTTTTCAGTTGCAATCGGTAATTTATTTACTAACTGTAAAGCTTATCCCATTAGGCATTCCAAATAATACTAGAATTTCTCAATATCGGATAATCTCCGATTGCCATGAATCGTTGCCTGGTACAGCTAGGAGAATATGGGCCATTTGTCCCACTGACCTGAAAATATGGCAAATTATTTTCGGCCGACGTACATTTGCAGACGGAGCTGCAAGAGAATATGTGGAAGAAGCTTGTACAATACGAGAGGACAGAAATGAGGTTATGATACACCGTGTGTCAGACAACTGGGCAAACAAGGACTCGTGCTTTGCGGTAAACACATTTTCGTCCCAATCCTCCAAAGGGTCCGTTGGCAAAAGTTCGTTGCACAGAGTGTTTACTGCACCTTGAACAGCGTCGAGTTAGGAACCAAACGCATTCACTTCGCGAACAACATTCAGCGTGACTTCGGGGGCCATAATCAGTGCTTGTACCCTATAATTTATGTTCTTAAGCTTACTTTCTTGGAGCTTAAACATAGGAAAAAATATCTTAAACCCCATGGCTAGTATGACAAAATCAAACAAAATAACGACAAAACGTAAGGAAACTAATATAATGCCCGTGATCAGCAAAATCCCTGATGAGCTAATAAGTTAAGTCGAAGTTTGTGACGCAACATAAATATATTTGCGAAAACACTCCTCAATACACAAAAAAAAAAACAATTAACAGACATGTAATTACACACTCAAGTGCCAAAACATGTCAACGAACAAGAGACAATGGAAATACCAAACCTTACTTTTTCGACGAAAAATATCACCAAAACTGATGATTTCATCACATAGTTATGAAGAGAGGCGAAATAATCATCATTTTATCTGAGGATGCTTGAGTTGCGAGAGTGGATTCAGAGTGTCGGCGAGGTCACATCCCACAAATAGTACACTTTAAATTTACGCCGCGCACGTACAAACGAACGAAACTTTATCACAGTTACGCATCGCAATATCTGGATATGAAATCCGACCACGGTGGACGAAATAAAATGTTTGCAAGATTTGATTGATAAGCACTCAAGAGAGAAGGTTATCAATGGACACTCATCATACGCGAACTTAACTTCTCGCCTTCTTGGTATTCACTGTTCCACCTGGGAATGCTGCCGGACTACTTACGAGATACTGTATACATGCGCGCTGGGGAACTGTATAGTTCCACGCCCACCCACACGATATAGTACATGAGAACATACAGCCAGTTTTAATACACACACCGTAAAATGTTTGAATATTGCAGAAATATATATTTTTTTTTAATTGTTTAAAATTATATTTTTTTTAAATGCAATATTTATTACTGTAGATACATACCTCCCAAAAAAAATATATACTTAAACAGTCACGTATGTGCATTTACATAAAAAGTTATTAAATCACACAAAAAGTGATGTAAATAGCACCGATACTAAGTAAAATACTAGTAGATTTTAACAAATGCAAGTAATATTTGTACTAATGGCATGCCAATGATCGCTACAGTGTACTATATTTATTTGTTGGTCGTGTTTTCCGTGCAACGACAGAGCAAATTTTGTCTTATTGGGGTTTAAATATAATATTTTTTCTTTACTTACAACTGAACACTGAGACCAAATTATGCCAAATAATAGATCATTACTGCCGCATATCAANTTTCTTTACTTACAACTGAACACTGAGACCAAATTATGCCAAATAATAGATCATTACTGCCGCATATCAAAATTGTATGTTTGTACGTTATCATGCATAGAAGTTAATGTATGTGAGTTACATACATATGAGCTTTTTCAAATATTTTGACAATTAGTTTCCTAATGTTCAATCCATAAAATGAAATTTCTTTCCAAAAATCTGTACAGACACGTAAAGAAAGAGGCAGGAATCAAAATGTCCCGCCAGAGTGTAGGTAACAGAAACAAAAGATGTGCTGAAAGTGCGCAAACATAAATAGTTATCTGTGAATAAATAATTACCGACTTAAATCTTCCTGTTTTGCAAGAAATTATAAATTGAGAACATTTGTGACTTTAATTCTCATAAATATGACAAAAACTTAGAACACACAGACACTCCAATTAATTTAAGATTCGCGTGAACGAAAATGTTCTACTGCATACAATAAATGCTGGAACATTTCTTAATTAATGCCGGCGTTACGGAAAAATTAGGATATGCTATTCTGTGCCTTTNATACAATAAATGCTGGAACATTTCTTAATTAATGCCGGCGTTACGGAAAAATTAGGATATGCTATTCTGTGCCTTTAATGCAACATTCCACCAGTGTGAAAATATTTCGTTCTTACTCTGTGTTTTATGTTGGGAGATGCAGGCTTACATCATTTGAGGCTGCCGTGAGTGTGCTATGAGAAGTAAGATATAAAAAAATATAACAACATTCATAGCAACGAAAGGTCTCTGTGCAAACAGCTCCGCCATGGTAAAATCCTCGGCGTGCCATGTTTTCACTGCCTTTGAATATTTTTTTCTCGCGGAAACGCCGGCTGCGGTTCTGATTTGCTGTGACACAAAGCTTTAAAACCTTTATTTCTTCTTCTGTGCTCCCTTTCCGCTCTTCGCGACGTTTAAGCGTAAACACTGAATTGGGAGGCAGAAACGAGTAACGCTTCTTTAGGAGTTGTACTTCAGGTTTAAAAACAACTGTGGGNTAAACACTGAATTGGGAGGCAGAAACGAGTAACGCTTCTTTAGGAGTTGTACTTCAGGTTTAAAAACAACTGTGGGAAAGTGTTGTTTCTGTATGTGGTTCCGTATAAAGGAAAAAAAACATAACGGAAAACTGTAAAAATTAAAAATAGTAATATTACTCTTAAAAGTAAAAAAAAAAAAATATTCTTGTTTAACCTATTTTCA
Source organism: Clitarchus hookeri (assembly GCA_002778355.1). Classification (NCBI taxonomy): domain Eukaryota; kingdom Metazoa; phylum Arthropoda; class Insecta; order Phasmatodea; family Phasmatidae; genus Clitarchus; species Clitarchus hookeri. The sequence continues at coordinate 12,537 of NQII01008893.1, read as the reverse complement.
TTACATGTACAAAACATGTCATGAAAAAAACAANTAAACACTGAATTGGGAGGCAGAAACGAGTAACGCTTCTTTAGGAGTTGTACTTCAGGTTTAAAAACAACTGTGGGGAAGTGTTGTTTCTGTATGTGGTTCCGTATAAAGGAAAAAAAAACATAACGGAAAACTGTAAAAATTAAAAATGGTAATATTACTCTCAAAAGTAAAAAAAAAAAAATATTCTTGTTTAACCTATTTTCATTACATGTACAAAACATGTCATGAAAAAAACAAAGCAATGAGCATTTAGTTGTAATTTAGAGAAATTAACACCCGCAATTGATAAGTTTCATAATCCTGGATTTATATAGATTTTCTTCTATATTTTTCATTTTACTGCAATGTGCGTCGGGGGATTNAATTGTAATTTAGAGAAATTTACTCCCGCAATTAATAAGTTTCATAATCCTGGATTTATATAGATTTTCTTCTATATTTTTCATTTTACTGCACTGTGCGTCGGGGGATTTAACCAACAGAATGCAAGAAAATTATATTTCTTACCCTTGAACATGGTTGTATTTAAGACATAGCACTGCGTACGTACATAAAAGTATTGATAACAATGTTCTTTGTGAACCTCCGAATTTCTTCCCCTTTAGAGATTTCACTTTGCAATATTGACTATATTATATAGAAATCAATATTTTAAATTAAAAATATTATTAGCTGNACTGTGCGTCGGGGGATTTAACCAACAGAATGCAAGAAAATTATATTTCTTACCCTTGAACATGGTTGCATTTAAGACATAGCACTGCGTACGTGCATAAAAGTATTGATAACAATGTTCTTTGTGAACCTCCGAATTTCTTCCCCTTTAGAGATTTCACTTTGCAATATTGACTATATTATATAGAAATCAATATTTTAAATTAAAAATATTATTAGCTGTTCTTTATCCATGCAAACGCACATATCACTGTAAAAGTGTTGCATGCATTCTGTGAAATTTCCGATTATTATGTGGTGTATTACATTTTAAATTACGTCATGCTTCTCATTTCCTAACCAAAAATACTGCAGTACACAATCTCTATTTTTTTCCTAAACCTAAAAATCATAGCTGCAATTCAGAACCCTCTATTTCGCGCAGCATAACGTAAAATAGCAGTTTTTGCATATTNACATATCACTGTAAAAGTGTTGCATGCATTCTGTGAAATTTCCGATTATTATGTGGTGTATTACATTTTAAATTACGTCATGCTTCTCATTTCCTAACCAAAAATACTGCAGTACACAATCTCTATTTTTTTCCTTAACCTAAAAATCATAGCTGCAATTCAGAACCCTCTATTTCGCGCAGCATAACGTAAAATAGCAGTTTTTGCATATTAAGAAAAGTTCTGATTTAAAATAGGTACAAATATCTAAGGAGGTACTCTTATTATTAAAATCAAATTATACGCGTATGATTTTTAATATTTTTATGAAATTTCGTAGTACTTAATTAAGGTTTGGCCATACGTATAAAATGACTCATATAGTTGATAAACTTATACAACATGCAGGTGCACAAAATATACTGTTTTGTGGTGACAGAAACATATTTTTGTTAGTTGCCACAAAAATATTTTGTGTCAGTATAGAACTCGCGAAAAATTTTGTGGCACCGAATAAGTTATTTTTCTTGTAATTTCATTATTTAGTGGCAACCACTTTTGTGATCACCAATTAATTAACATTGCTGGTAGGCAATTATGAGTTTGTTAGTCACTGAAAAATATGTCAAGATGCTAGTAGTAGTACTTGTTAGTGGGGCTCACAAAATTTCTTAGCGGGTTGTGGGCATTTATAGTTAATGTCGTAGAACGTTTCGTCGTTAGCGGGGTCGGGGAAAGATTTAGCAAAAGCCTAAGTAATGAACCAGATATGTCATGGTGTAATTTCGAAGAACCATTAACAAAACTAAATCATTACGGCTACACCAGTAACTAAACCCGTGGGATAAATGTATAGATTTTATACTGTTCAACTACAATAAAACTGTCAAGACATCATCAAAACTCTCCCCATTTTACCTAATACATGTGGTAAACGCCACACAGCCTACACTAGTAGTATTAAACAGACCGCATATCTCCGACTGGTTACAAACACTAAGTCAAGCCCCTCAAAAATATAGAGAAAATATTAGACAGCGATAAGACAAAAAACGAATATTTATAGGAAATATAAACAAATATCTGACAAACCTAACCAACTTGCCCGGCTTCCTACATTAACGAGGAATAAAGCCATAAATTTTAAACACATTGGACCATTCAAAATAATTAAAACCTTTGGCACAAACACAGTTCTTATAACAAAACTACACTGAGGTAAACGCGATGAAGACATAGTAAATACCAGACAGTTGAAACCAGTGTACCTAAGACAATTCACAATTACTCCCTGTATTGAAACAGAAAATCACAGATAAACAAAACCCCCGATCGCCGACGGACCATTTTACTATCCCTTTTCCCCTCCTTGTATCATAGGTGCACCTTAACTTACATACTCACATATTCACAACAACTCTACACGTTCATACATGAATCAACATGAAAGTATAAGTGAAAAGGTACTCACCAATATTCTGATACAGGTAAATTCTCCAACATCAAATGATGCTGAATGTCGTATTACTTTTCCTACATATTATTCCTCCCTCTCTACCCAACACCTCTTACCGAATACACACTGGCGTGTACTGGAAGCCTGTTAAGGCGAAAGTCATATATGAAGAATCTATACTGTTGATTTACCAAATACCTCTCTAACCTCCCCAACGATCGCACAACCCGAAAATATGGACACAGAAAATGTGTCACTTGACATCCCACACTTATGTAAAAACGCACAATTGATTTTAAACACCATAACTGAGTTGCGGAGTTATATTTTTACGGAATTCAACACCGACATTAATATATCAAGTCATAGTAGAGGAGGCTTACAATTCTTCGGCGATGCACTTGAATGGGGTTGCAATACTATTTCTCATAAGCATTTGGTTGAACTACTGTCCAATGACTAAGTATTATTATCAACGATCAACACACTTAAGATGTCAACACTTCATAAAACCGAGAGCATCCCTTCTATAATATAATGTACGAATAACGTCACTCTACGAATTTGCAGGAAATTACACATTCTAATTGAAGCCATTAATAATATAACCATCTCGCAAAACTTCCAGCTTAACTCATGGGCAGGTTACCGAGTTATTCACCTTGGCGCAACAGATCGCTCTCACTTCTATATTAGAATTATTCAACTCCCTATTTAAAAACCCAGACTAAATACACAAATCGGGTGTTGTAAAAATAGCTATCTACCACTGAACATTATACCATCAGAAACCATTCAGAAATACCTAAGTTAAATACAAAATACCGTATCAAATATTAAAATGATACTATCACTCCCACCAGCTAATATTATTATATGTTGTAATTTATCTATTGCAGAACGTTCCCTCACAGAAACGCAAACGGTTATAAGGATACAGGTACCCTTAATCCGAAAAAATGCCAATTGGCAAATATACAATATTTTTCCTAATTCTTTACAGTTAAAAAATCCCTGATATTACACAATACAAAAGGAAATGACATTACTAGTGGATATGAACACGCACAATATATACGGCTTTCCAATGCCCTTGTAAAATAATTTAATATAAAGCAAAGTGCATCAAGGCAGCTATTGAAATAGGCGCTGTAGCGGCTAATAAGGAAGATTGTTCATTCCGTTGCATAAATTACAACAACATTTCTACTATACAAATGCAACCTCACGTATGCTTAAGAGTGGTATATAGAGAGCCCCATGCTCAGTGTTGAGCTCGAAGAGCTGGATATATTGCTGGGCCGGGGGGTGATTCGGGGCCGGGGCGTCGACAATTCAGGGCATGTGATGCCAGAGTTAGGCGCATGGAGGCGACAGATTCGCCCTACCCTCCCTCAAATCTGTGTCATTCGCTCTCGGCGATGGGCCGGGGTAACATCACGGACCACTCCAGACTACCTGTTCAAGTCCCGCGCTTGCGGTCCGACCGTTCAAAGTAGTAATAGGTTTATAATTATAGTCTGTTCGCGGTTTCTTCACACTTTTTGATTTTAACCTATGAAAAATTACTCCATGTATAACGTGATTGGTTGTTTCCGAAATAATACCATGTATTACAAAAGTTTTTATAAACTTTTGTTAACATAAAAACACCTTATTTTTTGTTCAATAGAACATTTAATTATATTTTGTCTATACACTATATTATTTCGTTTATAATTAATGTGCATAGATACAGGGAGAATGTAAGTGAGTTGGTAATGCCTAGTAAGAATTAGTTCTTATGCATATTATTATATTTAACTGAGTGCACACAAATGCGGTGCGTTGTCCCTTGGTGTCATTTCCTAGGCTGGGTTAAGCTGTGTTCGCATGAGGCTAAGGAATATCCTGGAAGTAGAACTTAAGCAGGGCTTTAGAAAAGTTTGAAGTGACTGTGAACGGACTATATTTCGTGAACGAAAAACGAGTGCATGAGAACGTGAACGACATTATTGGTGGTCGTTCAAATGAATGTTACATCCAGCCAATCACACACGGTTGTATATTAATTTGGTTTTAACAAATGAATATTTGTTACTATATTAAAACCGATTTAATACTCTTGTGGCACTAGCACCCGCCGATTTCCGGCTTTGCTGTTGTGCAGTTCAAGAACTAATCGTTACCTACTGCTGATCATCAATATTAGCCTTATATTATAACATGTAATATTTCAATAGAGTTAAGATCCGCCCCTCATCCACAACACACATGTTCATCATAGTTTTTTTTATATAGTTCAGTCTTATGCAGGTAGGGGGATGTAATCTACTCGTTTCTGGAAGCAATGAACATAAGCGGTGAAGAAAAACGGTTTTTTCATACTGTGTTTATTTTAATGCTGTTGTGATTACTATGAACGTCCCATTTCTTTGAGTGACTTAAAAACTCAGGACAAATAACAGCAACATAGTAATCCTATATGTATCTGTGTATACAGAGCCCAGTTTATTGTTTACTTTTTTTGTAGCAAGTCGGTTTTTTTAGAAGGAAATAAAATTATTACAAACCTGAACGACTCCCGTGTTCAAAGACTTCTGGAATAATCTTCCTAGTGGAATGTAAGTTTTTCAAGCCACTGTTATTACCTCATTTACTGGTTGCGAATTATATTTTTATTGGTTCTCAGTGATTGGTCACTTCCTTTGTTTCAGATCTGCTGTAGAAACACGAGCCTTCTACGATGTGCCAAATAAATAACTGGCCGAATCTCGCTACAGCAACGCAGATAAATAATAAGTCCAGCTTGTCCCCAAATTAATCTGTGAAATTTTCAGGTCGTTAGAAATTAGTAATGAAAATGGAAGCCTGATTTATGAACTGCTTGAATCCTGCTGCAGAGTTTTCAATTTACTATTATAAGCCGTTTATCAGCTTGAATTATTGCGCGCTGGCATTCGATTTATTGGTAGTATCGTTGACTACATTGAAAAACAACTCTTGTTCGATGACGTGTAGTGAGATTCTGATGAACTGTAGACATCCCAGCCTTAGCTGCTGGGTGGTTCACTAGCCTCTGCCTTTGTGAGTAAAAAACTGTTCAACGCAAATGTACGCTGCAGAGTGTCTCCGCCGAAGTAGGTATATGTTAACATCTAAATTAGGAGTGGTTTTACACAAAAAAAAAGCGGCAAAAGACAATAAGAACAAGAAAAATTTCAATTTCTCTTCTCTGATACACGACAGTCGAATTTCACGAGTTATTGTGGTAATAAGCCCCAGATAATTTTGAGCTTGTTTCTTTGCAAAAATGAAATGAAGCACAATGCATGTGTACCTAATTCTGCAAACAGTGTGAAAAAAATACCTTGTATTATTATGTTAAAAAAATTCAGTAGGGTATACCAGCATTTTTTTACTTAGAGATGTAACTTTGCAACATAAGCAAATGCACCATGAAGAAGATTTTCAAATTGTTGCCTAAAACTTCCCGTCCCGGGCGAGTCGTACACGGACACCGTGCTTACCAGGCAGAGTCCTGAAAGCTATACCAACGGGTTCACGTATCGTACACAGATGAACATCGTTTTCATGTCTGGCAGTTTTCGAATTTCATCTACTATGAGAAACAGGTTCATTTTAAATTTAGTTTTAGGTTTTTCCAGTTTTGCTAGTAGGTCTAACCATAAAACACTTCTAGTCATTGTATTATTTATCTTTCAAAGAAATTTATTTCTTTGGCTGTGTATTCGAATGCAAAAATTTAAATTTTGGAAAATTGACCAAGCATGTTACATCGAAATTGGTCCTATAAATGTGGGTCATATTGATTTAGAAATTTTTTTTTGTTAGTTAAAATAAAAAAAATTAAGCTTTTAACATTGCAAGCTACAGATATTTAGGCCTATACCGAAAATGTACAGCAAATGAAATCTTTATTAATCTTTAATCTTTCAATGAAAGTAATTTTAGAGCTGAAAATTTCTAATTTCCCTTACAAATTACTACAGAAATGGTTCCTTATTTAATATATTCCTCGTCGTCATCCTCAGACGTGCAGAAAAATTACAGCCGAATAAATATTTTACTAACGACGATTGGAAAAAAAATTATAATACTTAGTTCGATATGAATGAATAAGGTAGGTGAGACTATAATTTTTTTTTAAATGTAACCTAATGAAAATTTGTATTGATGCATTGTGCCAAGACTTAGCTATTGTAAATTTTTCAGTTTATAAGTTCGTCACTGGTTTTAGTACATTTTTGTATTTACTCACGCAATCCAACATTATACAAATTTTAAANTAAAAAAAAAAGTTTTTTAAATCATTTGCCTTATAGGCATTGTGTACAATAAAATTAAATGCAGATGTTTGCATAAAACACATTAAATTATATCTTTGAATATATAAACAGAAAGGTTTGTTCTAGCCTATACTAATATGTTAAAATAATGTTACAATTAATATTTTTACCCTAAATTTTCTCGTGGACGATAATTGTAAAATAACATTTGTTAACGTAACTTTACTCACGTTGTTACTGTAAAATGATACTTTCAGTGTAAAATTACTCATTTTGTCATCGTAAGTAACTGAATTACTTTAACACTTTTTTAGTATACATTTACTCAAATATGGTCATTGAAAAATGGCACTTGTGTGTATTTTCATGGTAAATTTGCACTTGGGATTTTCGTTTACAGTGATGCAGTAGGGATGAAAATTCACAAAAAGGTTATTTAATTCGTGGTAGTGTATTATTACACAAAAATTAAAACCCCTAGGAAAATAATTAATACATCTATTTATTTTGGTGTACCTTTTTTTTAATTCGTAGCGACATGTTAATTTTAAAGTGTACCTCATTTCAGCTCGGATTGTGTGGTATTAGGAACTTGTTTTCTTGGTGATTTGTTATTGATTTATATTTCTTTACGGTGTGTGTGAAAATAAATTGCTACCAATTTACGAATGTAACTTAATTACATGCCTCCTGTAATTACACCATATCCTCAAATGAGTCCCACAGAATTCTCCCAAGTCTGGCCATTATCAATCTTGTAGTTAAGACACCCGACAAATATGGTAGTAAAGACGATTCGAAATTTACATATAATTGTTTTGGTTCAAAAAATATATGATCCGTATTCTTGCATGTGGAAATAGTTTCCTTAAATGTCTTATTTGCTAATGATAACGTCAATATAGTTTAAAAACAGTCATTTCGTTTCTATGTGTCATATAAAAATTAGGACACAATAAAAGTGACATACTTTCAAAGAAAAAACCTGCATTTGTATCAAATGAAAAAAATTCAATTCGTAACAACAATATACTGTAATCAATGCGTCAGTTAAATATAAGTAAAGAAAAATACCATCTACTACATCAAAGTAATTACGTTGGTATTTTGTATGAGGTGACAATGTGAGTCACACTTGTGTGTGATGTATATAACACTAGTTGTTAATAACATCACATTTTGGATATTTTTACCCTTTGAGTAAAAAGAATTTTCCTTCAAAAATCTCAGTCTTCGAAAATAAATAGTTGTGACTTTAGCTTTAAATTAACAGATAATAGTGAGTCATATTTTCTCTTCGTCAATAGTATACAATAAATAGGGATACTAATATTTTCTAATGAATTATCTGTGTGAGCGTTTCCTCAAGAAATTTCTACACAAGGATTTGCGCTGTGCTGGTACCATTTTTAAAAACTATTGGCCCACCTGACCAGTGGTATTGTGGTTTCGATTAAACTAAATTATAACCTTGCTGTTTGTTACAGTTGTTATAATGTGTAGCGACTAGTTTTTGTCTGCTTCCCATTTATATTCATTTAAATTTTAATTGTTTTGCTGTACTTTCACGACTCACGCGTTGGGCGTAGTTTATTCAATATTATCAAAGTCGTCATCATGTATTCTTTATTCGATGGTACTTTGATTGGGTCTGCTAACTGCCTCCATCGATGTAACCTTTAATGTTAAGGTTTTCAAGCAGCTTTTAAATTGTGTTTTTACGTATAAGAGGAGGCTTTACTGGGCTTCTAGGAATGCCCTCCTTTGGTTTAACGGTTCCTTTTAAAATCACTAATCCGTATAATCAATATTTGTGTTTTGAATATTTTCAAAGTATTGCTTGTTATTGTAATCAATTTGATTAAGCCTTTGAGTATTGTGAATTTTTGGTGTATTCTTGTAATATTTTATCACAATATACATAATTGAAACTTGTATTATTCGTTATTTCTTCTGTGGCACACGTTTAAAGGCGTCACCATTGCAAAATAACGCGACTACTCGACTCTATGGAATGTCCGTACCAACCTTACAGACCACAATTCCCCCTCAGATATAAACTTTCTCTCTAGACCTACAATACTTCCCCTCACACTCTTCTCTTAAATCACGTATGTGGAGTTCTCGTACATAACCATTTCACTATTCGCCGTACTAATCTCTTCCATCTTATTCATCTATGTATGTGTGGTACAAATTGCTGCTGCGAGATTACGGAGTAACTAAGGACTGACTAACCGCTGACGCATGCCTACCTTGCAGCAATCAGCCACCCATCCCTGCCCATTCCCTTTCACCAGGAAATACCACGGGAAACCGCGGATGATTGACGGACCCTATGACAAGATACCAATGTTACACGGCGGAGTTTTCACAACTACGGTGTTTGCAAAAAACTAAAGTACGACGATGACCCGTCGCGAGAACGGTGGCGACTTCTGGCGCGAACCGGTCCGCATTGCATCTCGACTTAGACTAGTGACCTTAGCGTGCCGGGAGAATGTGCACCAGGAGATCTCGCATATCCGAGTGTCACCGGAAGCGGCGAGCACAGTCAGAATTGCGCATCGCCTCGCCCACGGGTAACTGACCGTGCTCGTACATAACGCCAACGTAACGGTGGTCATTCCCCTTTCACGTCGTCACCGATATAAATAACTGCCCTTCGGAGAGCTCTCACAATATACCCGTTTTTAGTCTCGTAGCACCTTTATTATTTACCGCGGTATCCCTCCCACTCATCCCACACGTTCCGCTTATTCCGCTCTGATCGAACACTGGGCATAGTCACCAGTAACGATAAAATATGATGCCAAGGCAAATCCTATTAATATCACATATACCATATTTCCTTACTCTGCCTATTGCCCGATATATAGGCCTACCGATTGATGCATCCAAACATAGTATGTAAACGATTAAAGTATTCAAAGAAAACATTATTAGCTTATGATTAATTCAAATTTAGTAAGGCTAACGGCTTTCCTTATTATAATGATTGATTGGTTTTGTTGTACATTCAAATGAAAATCCTGGAATTTGCATGTTACAACAACGTCAAATTACGTAAGTGATGTGATCCTACTATATGTATATAAAAGTGATACGTGACGTCACTGTAATAGGATGGTATCTAACCTATGTGTGTTTTTGAAATTAAAATTGAATACCCCTATTAATTCTAAATGACGAAAAATAATGGGAGGGGGGGATACGATTTTATACTACGTTACAATGCGTAGGGAGTCGGTCAGGGCGAAGATGTTTAAAATCGCATAACGTTATTGAATGTATTTTAACACCCACCGGCATTTACAGATAGCAATAACAAGTGTTGAATGTTAAATATGTTTCATGTTTTACAATCAAAATATGACATTGATAATAATAAGCAANCGCCAACGTAACGGTGGTCATTCACCTTTCACGTCGTCACCGATATAAATAACTGCCCTCCGGAGAGCTCTCACAACATACCCGTTTTTAGTCTCGTAGCACCTTTATTATTTACCGCGGTATCCCTCCCACTCATCCCACACGTTCCGCTTATTCCGCTCTGATCGAACACTGGGCATAGTCACCAGTAACGATAAAATATGATGCCAAGGCAAATCTTATTAATATCACATATACCATATTTCCTTACTCTGCCTATTGCCCGATATATAGGCCTACCGATTGATGCATCCAAACATAGTATGTAAACGATTAAAGTATTCAAAGAAAACATTATTAGCTTATGATGAATTGAAACTTAGTAAGGCTAACGGCTTTCCCTATTATAATGATTGATTGGTTTTGTTGTACAATCAAATGAAAATCCTGGAATTTGCATGTTACAACAACGTCAAATTACGTAAGTGATGTGATCCTACTATATGTATATAAAAGTGATACGTGACGTCACTGTAATAGGATGGTATCTAACCTATGTGTGTTTTGAAATTAAAATTGAATACCCCTATTAATTCTAAATGACGAAAAATAATGGGAGGGGGGAATACGATTTTATACTACGTCACAATGCGTAGGGAGACGGTCAGGGCGAAGATGTTTAAAATCGCATAACGTTATTGAATGTATTTTAACACCCACCAGCATTTACAGATAGCAATAACAAGTGTTGAATGTTAAATATGTTTCATATTTTACAATCAAAATATGACATTGATAATAATAAGCATTTATATATATATATATTGAGAGATCTATTTGTGCATAATATAAATTGTTGTTCGACAAATTTTACCGTATATCAGGTTATAAATATAGAATTACTCTTATACAAATCTGGGAACTTCATTACTCATTTGATTCTTTGCAAAAGAAATGTAGGAAAACTACCAAGGATGTGTGGAAAAAACTTTCACTTTCGTACTTTACGCCTTAACAATGATGAACATTTTCGAAATTTTAGTTAGGTATTTATTCCAGTCCTTGATATAATTTTAATTGGTCGGTACAGGAAATTAAAAGATCTTCTTGAATGTGTTGATAACTAATTTCATAACCGACATTATCAAATTTAATTCCAAAGTTAATACATTTCAGAGAGAATTGTACACGTAATAAGGTGTTGTAAGGTCACGGCAGTTTGCCTTCACACATGGCAACCTCAGCCTTTTGGGCAATACGTTGTCTTTTTTACGCTGCAACTGAAGAATGGCAACAGAAGTTTTACTGGTCCACTAACATTGACATGGTTCGTGACCAGTTAATTGAATAACACACTTGTAGATCGATGTCGGACTTTTTATTGATGAGTTAAGATATGCTAGAGTACTGTGTTGTGGATGCCTACGTATGTGCACTCTTAATGGCTCCACTTAGATTGAGTCAAAAAGCACAGATTTTTTCAGTGAAAAAATTTGACTGATTGAATTAATGACGTGAAACAATCTCACTGACCTAATAAAAGACGACCGACTACAGTTGCGAATTAAATGTTTTTTTATTGAATTTAGCCAAATAATTACCTAAAATAAACATATTAACAATAGTTTACTAGTGATTTTAAGCAAATAACCATAATTTAAAAAAGTAAAATTATTCTCAGAATGGCCGGGTTTAAACTCACACACCCTTTCAACTCCACTTTTAACTTTTGAAACTGTTACCTTACCATTAGCGCTACCACGTCCAGCTCAAAGCAAGAGGAAAATATATGGCTTCTATTTAGTATATAAATCAAGAAGATTTGAATTGTGTGCCATTAGTTATCGTTTTTGGTTTAATTGGTACCATTAGGATTGTTAAAACGAATAGTATGTGTGAGTGCATTCACGTCACCAGATTATATGCAGCTTAAATCTTCAAACAGAGCGCTGTGATGATTATATGAAAACGAAATGAAAGGCTGAATGTTCATATTACCTCGTAAAATAGTGTTTTGAAACAAGAAACACATTTTATATAGTATTTTGTGTGGTTTTTATAAGCTTATTCGTTGTTATTTTACTTGATACATGTTTTTTAACAGCCATTTTTAAGCACTGTTTGACGGCCATTTTTACACACTTCTTAACTGATCCCTCAGTAAAAAAACAAACCACTGAAAAACAGTGAAAAAGATGACTGATGAATCAGTAGAAAATGTCATTGAATCAATTAGTGAAGGAAATATGGCAATTTTTCACTGATTCAAATA
>NQII01008892.1:5129-63374 GCA_002778355.1 Clitarchus hookeri | reverse complement strand
GTTGATTTGTATAATTAAAAAGGTTGGGTTATATCTTATTCCATTGTTTTGTGTTAAAGCAGTTAAATGGTATTTTATCATAAAATTGTGTTATAATTTAGTTTAGAAGTTTAAAGAAATTACCTGCCTTAATTTGATGTTCTTAGGTAAATAAGAACTAAAGAATATCAGGAGTGTGTTTCTGTTATATAATCTAGTGAATAACTACAAGGCTGTTTCCCAAATATCATTAAAATACACTCTTATACATAAGAAATATGTTTATAAATAAAAATGTCTTTATCATATGAGTTGCATTATTATTTAATAAACATTTTCATTTTTCATTGCCAAATACATTCGCAAAATATTGGCATCATTTTTGCGAATGCGAATGCGAATGCGAATGTTCAAAAACATGCGCATATTCGCGAATGCGAATGCGAATATTCGTTGCATCACTAGTGCACACACACACGAGACGTGCCATCCACACATTATAGTCAATATATGTTTCTTTCTTTTAACCACAAAGTTCATATTATATTGACGAAATAATAAAATGGCTAAGAGCTCATACAGGTCGGTGTGTCGTATAGTTCCAAATCGCAGAGATCGTTGGAAGAAAATACGGATGAGCAGCTAGGGTTGGGATATAAATACGTGGATTTGCACGTTCAGGTGTGGCCATCGATCACGTTGTTTTCGAAGATCGTAGTTTTTCAATTTTCTATATTGTCCAGTCGGGATTGTGATGCGAGAAGAATTTACCAGCCACAGCAGTGGTCATGAAGAAGGGAGGGATAACCTCTGCTACAGGAAATTGTACGCCTTACACTGTAGACGAAAACCGGCGTAGGCTACCAGTTTCAGTAAACTCTTCATCTCTACTTCACAGCTATTGTTATGAACAATCGACGATAAAAGGTAGTCAAAGAGTTCAAATACTCACTGATTCTCCCTGTAAAAAAAAACTCGGAAGAATCTCAGAAAATATCCTGCAACTAGACCTAAAGCAAACCGAAAAAGGATTTAAGTTTNAAAAAAAAAACTCGGAAGAATCTCAGAAAATATCCTGCAACTAGACCTAAAGCAAACCGAAAAAGGATTTAAGTTTGTTAATTCAGGGTTGAATAACTTTTGTATTCTCCAAACATAGTGCAATGGTCCAGTCAAAGCAACTGAATGGTCCGTTCATGGCGATGGTTGTCAGTGTTTAAACAAATTCAGAAACAATTTTCATTTAATTTTAAGTTGTGCACTTTTGTATTCATTATGAATATGACCATTGTTTTTCATTGATACAGCTTTTCACCGTATTTCTTCGAAATGTTTTAATGTAAATTGTTTTATAGTTATAACCNATTGTTTTTCATTGATACAGCTTTTCACCGTATTTCTTCGAAATGTTTTAATGTAAATTGTTTTATAGTTATAACCGCTTTTATGAAAGTATTCCATTGATAGGAATCACATCTTAAGTATGTGTTTACAGCGAAGAAATATGTACATACAAAACTTGGCACACACAGATTTAATATTGTTGTTCACATGTTTTTGAGCTTCTGAATTAGCCCATTACTTTGTTTTATGTATTTCATTAAACACATCAAGAATTAATCTAAATAAGATAACCAACCCAAAAAATTAATACATGAAAATATAGCCTACACATATTTATACAGTAACGAAAGCATCGCAACATANGCCTACACATATTTATACAGTAACGAAAGCATCGCAACATATAGAAATGCTATTTACATAATTTCAGTGAGAAGTGAATAATTACGTACAAAACATATTTGTATAAAACGATGTTTAGCAACGCAATTGTATATTAGAACTAAAGCGCATTACTCGTGGGTGATTTAAAGGAGGTTTTGAAACATGCCGAAAAGGAGCGCTATGATTTTCTGAGGACAGGAAAACAATATGCGTGTATAGAAAACTAGCAAAAAAAATAAGACCCTGGCACAATAGGCGGTTGGTGTTGGTGGTTGGTGTTGGTGATTTTTGTTGGTAGCAGTTGGAATATAATGAACTTTTTCCACCAACAGGCCAATCAGAGAGCGTTTTCTAGTTTCTGAACGAGTGATATTGGAAGAGCTTTGAAATTGTGATAAATAATAGTGAAAATTAACATATTTTTACTAAGCTGACCATATATGTTTTTAATAAGTATCCAGCAATATTTGTTATTAAAACTCTGATGTGAAAAAACATAAAATTTAAAGCAAACCATACAAATAAATTTTTTAGAGGCTTTCTTGAAACAATTGCACGACAACAGATACATTGGAGTTAGCTATGTGAATATTATTTTTTTATAAGATGGAGTGTTTTTAATATTTATCATTATGAAAAAATAACAATATTTTTAAAACGGTTTATTTAAGCGCATTTTATTTAAAAAAAGTTAAAATCTTTGCGATTTAAGTCTTGTTCACTTAGTTATAAAAATTCATATTCCAGGAATAGCCAATTGAAACAATTAGTTCGCCTTTCTTGGGATTTTACTGCTATCTGTTGGCACAACCGCGGAACAATTTAGGCCAACGCCAACACTGACTACTGTGCCATGGCACTTATCGCACACCAACCAAACACCACCAACATCAACCACAACTATCACTACCAAACGCCTATTGGGTCAGGGCCCTAAAGCTATACTCAAGCTTTTCTTCAATATCCTTTTTACAAACATAAAACATGCTTCTTTTTACGTGTAGCTTTATACGTTTATTGTAGGTAAGTGTTTCCGTGAAGCGAAAAACTTTTTTTTTCTTACGTGCCACAGTGTTGGCAGTTTAAGGCAAGCACCCGTAATAATTTCCTAATTTATAAATAGTTATTTTATATTTATGTGACATTATTCAGCCCAAGAAAAGCATCTGCAGTACATTTGGATATGGCTAGTCTCAGGAAAGTGAGCAACATGGCCAACCAAGGATAACTTTAGAACCGTATATTTTATCAGCCGCCCACTTAATTGCGAATGTACCCGCGACCTAAACAAATTCATCACACATATGTCTTGCTTGCCGCCCGAGATGTATGTATTCGACATTTACGGAAGTTTGTAGACGTTCAGCAAAATTTGTACAATGATATAAGTATTTCCGGTTCCAGGGCGATGACGTTGGCAAATTAACGCCCGAATCGCAACAATGTGTTTCCTTCTGGCTGTTCCAACCTTGTGGGGGAAGTGACGTGTGACACATTGAACGGCATGAGAGCGGAAACGGAATTGAGTGTTTACGTTGTAGAAACTCTGTAACTGATAGGACGTGAATTGGTTTTTCCGTACACATCCCAGATATTCGCAGTAAGTACCTTGACATAAGGTTCTCCAATTTTATCCACATTTTATACCTCACAAGTGTTAAAATTGTTTTATATAAAAGCTACTAAGCAATTTTTAAAGTAATATTTGGTGAACGAGTAGAATAACAATATATCTAACTCTTTGATACTGTAGCTCGAATGTTTAAAAGAAAACTACAAACTTAAAACTGAAACCTCGTAACTCCATATGAGTTTTGAAACATTGAGAATCTCGTTTATCCACTTAAGATTTTTAAATCATATTAAACATCAAATCTGAATTGAAGAGCATACGTTTCTGAAATATTAACAACAGGTTTGTTTCAAAAAGCAAAAAAATTTACTTCGGAATCAAAGTAGGTAATTACGCTTTTCTCTCTCCTGTAAATTACCAGTTTTATTAGATATAGGTTATCTCACGAGGGTAATAAATTGACAAGTGAGTTGTAGAAAGACAAACATTGGGAGGAGGCAGGTGGAGCAAGCAATAATCTGTATGGAGTAATATACATAGGTTTATGTAAGTGTGCGAGTAGGAAGACAGGGGCCGCTTTCAAAGGAAGTTAACTGGAAGGTTTGATATGGAATAAGACCTTGGACTGAAGCAATGTTGGAATGCAATTGGTGATGGGGATGGATGGAAGTGCTGCGAGATAACCCATTGGCCAGCGAAAAAGTCCGCCACGTTTCTCACACATGGGTGCACTAACCACACCATTGTGATCCGTAAAGTGTGCCGCCTGTGCAGAATTCGCGTAACTGTAATTTAAACACTCTTCTATAATTTTGAGCACCGTCTTCTTGAGAAAAGCACTTTTTACATGCCAAAATACAAGTTTCGATTTTCACTTTTTGTTTTAAATAAGTTTTTGGTAATAAGTAAAACAGAGGGAATATGAGTTCAATACAAGGTTGTCTGTTTGTAACAACAAAATGTTATATGGTCGCCACCGAAAGTTCTATGAGAAAAGTTGACGAGAGTAAGATTGCACGTTAGTTCAGCGCTTTATGCCCAAAGGCGACCAAACATTCATTGCGCGTACATACAGCGGATGGAAAAAATAATATGAACACCATGCGATATAGTACATTTTGTTGCATGTTGGCAATACTGCTTCCGTGTAAATAATGCGACGCGTATGTATTGCACAGTTTACGTGCCAAGTCTTATAGATTATATTTCAGTGTATTATACGTTTTGTTCCGCAACGGTTAAAACAAGCGATCGGTGAAATGTGTTATCGCTCAGACTTCGAAAAGGGCAAATCGTTAGTGTTCTGTTAGCGGAAGCGTCTGTGACTAAAACAGTTGAATTGTTTAACGTTTCACGAGCGACAGTATCCACGGTAATGACAGCATACACGAAAACATGGTAAAAAATCATCGGCGAAGAGGAATAGTGGGCGAAACCCAAAGTTAACTGACACAGACCGACGAACATTAAAAAGAATTGTGGCCAGAGAACATAAAACTACCGCGGCAAAAGTGACACCAGAACTCAACACTCACTTAAGTAATACTCCTTTTACAAAATCAGTACGGCGGGAGCTCCACAAAGCTAACATTCATGGAAGGGCTGCAATTGCAAAACTCTTTATAACGAAAGTCAGCGCTAAGCTGCGAAAGAAGTGGTGCCACGATAATGAAACCTGGATAATGTGATGATTGGTAGACTGTGGTATGGTTCGATGAATCATCGTTTACATGGTTTCCTACAAACGGCCGGGTTTATGTATGGAGAACCAAAAGAAGCCTACTATCCGGACTGCCTGCTTCCTACAGTCAAACATGGGGGAGATTCCGTTATGATTAGGGCGGCTTTATCGTGGTATTCAGCTGGTCCTCTCATTCACATCACTGGCCGGATTACTGCAAATAAATATCTCGACATCCTCAATGATGAAGTTCTTACTATGAAGAGCATATTGCTGCTAAACACTGCCATATTCTAAGATGATAATGTGCCCATACACACAGCCAAAAAGGTTCAGTCTTGATTTGAGGAGCATCAGAATATTATCAAACATATTCCCTGGCCAGACCTCAACATAATTGAATCGTTATGGTGAGTTTTAGAGCAGAGAGTGAGGAGCATATTTCCAACTCCAACTACATTGAAGGAATTGGTGGATGTTATGGTACAAGAATGGGACAGCATTCGTTTCGAAACTATTCAGACACTCTACGAATCTATTCCGCGAAGAATTTCAGCTGTTCTTAAAGCAAATGGTGGCCCAACACCTTATTAATATATAAATATTGTGTATATGTCAGGTGTTCACATTATTTTGTCCATCGCCTGTAGGTCGCTCTAAGCGTTCCCACGCTTTTAAGCCTTTGACTCTCAAAATATATCCAGCCAGCCCTTAAGAGACCTAGCTTGTTGACATCTGGGTCCCATTGTTAGAATCTGTGTAAATTATAATATATATTTTAAAAATATTTTAATTCATTGGAAAAAAAATTTTCTCGACAAAAATAAATGTCTATATAAATTTTCCAATTAATAAATGTGTTTCAAAACGGGAATGTGCTCGTTTAAAATCTCCAAAGTCTGCTAAAATCACTGTAAGTATCCCTCTGTTTACGATATTTATTCTTGTGTAAAACAGCCTTATAAACAAAACTGCCAATCGCGTATGCTATACAGTCACTGCTGAAAATGTGGAGGAAAGGGAACACACGCGACGCTTATCCATTGCCGTCGCATTGTTTCCTAATGCCCGGAGGGAGGCTCCTTAGGCATGAGCCAGGTGTGGCAGCTTGTTGGAGGCTCCTTAGCTGTGGGCCACGTGAAGCAGCCGGATGGAGGTTCCTTAGTCGTGTTGCAGGTGTAGCAACGAGGGTGAGCTGGCGTGGGAGCCCGCAGCGTCCTTCACCAGTCAGCGAGCGACGTGGCACAACTGTATCACACTGGACTCTGTCATTTGCGTTGACACCGCCACTCCTCATATCGCTGTCCCTGGCTTACCGACAGGAATGATAGCAAGTTTCTAACTATGTAGGCCACGGACTGTTCGCTTCCTATTCCTGATATTTTGAGCCATCTGCTCAGTTCTGTAAAGACCTAGTTGTCGATAAGATGTGCAACCCATACCAAGGTGTATGCTGTTCGCTGTCAGAACACTTCTGAGAGTCTTGCGTAAAACTACATTTCCTCTCTTATGTAAGACTAGTTTAACAAAGAGAGTGAAGAGATTTGGGCGATTCTTACCATCGACGTCTTTAGAGCCTATAAATGTGAAGATAAGTGAGTATGGAGCATCGCTGGAATTAAAGGGGTGGGGGAAACGGGATATCTCCCAGAAAACCCTCCAACCAGCACCATCGTCCGGCACAACTCCAAAATTGCAAAAATTTAGGGAACGACCCTGCGAGGACTCCAACACGGTTCGCCTTGTCNACGACCCTGCGAGGACTCCAACACGGTTCGCCTTGTCGGAAGGCGAGTTCTCTAACCTCTATATCACCGCGGCTACATAATAAAAATGATTTAGATATTATATTTAAGTGTTAATAAACTGAAATTGTGAAATTGTCGGAATGCAACTATGTATCTAATGCGCATGTAATTACTACCCTGCTCATAAAAAAAGCAGAAGGTAAATTAATTAGATCCAGTGTCTAATTAGTATCAAGTACAAAATTTAATTATTAATGTATCCAACTATATTTCTCACATCACTCCTGCATTGATTGGAAGCATGTAAATCAGCGTGTACAATCTAAGCAACGAATGGCATTTGTCAGAGCTTCGGTTTGATGNCGGAAGGCGAGTTCTCTAACCTCTATATCACCGCGGCTACATAATAAAAATGATTTAGATATTATATTTAAGTGTTGATAAACTGAAATTGTGAAATTGTCGGAATGCAACTATGTATCTAATGCGCATGTAATTACTACCCTGCTCATAAAAAAGCAGAAGGTAAATTAATTAGATCCAGTGTCTAATTAGTATCAAGTACAACATTTAATTATTAATGTATCCAACTATATTTCTCACATCACTCCTACATTGATTGGAAGCATGTAAATCAGCGTGTACAATCTAAGCAACGAATGGCATTTGTCAGAGCTTCGGTTTGATGNACATTGATTGGAAGCATGTAAATCAGCGTGTACAATCTAAGCAACGAATGGCATTTGTCAGAGCTTCGGTTTGATGCTGCTGAGCGAACAGCGCAACAGCTGCATCAGTCTTCATTAGCCACCACGTTCGCTGAATGAAGCACGTGTCTCCGGTGGCAAGCCGGCGTGATTGCACAGTTGAGTCCCCAGCAGTGCTCTAGCCATTACTCCGCCTGTCTGCACACTTGGCCGGCCACCACCACAAGCTTCATGTGCAGAGGGCTGACAACCCGTCCCCTTCCTTTTCACATCATTAAAAACCATATTTGTTTAGTTAAGTATTATAATAACCTTGCATTAGAAGATTATCATTTATCTCTGTATGAGTTACAAAGGTTTGTCTTCTTTTATGTTTTTCGACAGGTCGTGACGCTTAAACCGACTCACCGTGTCCGCCATCATGCTCAAACGGTTACTTGGGGTCTTATAGACGTACTCAGTATTTAAACGTTATAGTGCGTTATAGGGCAGAATTGTTAAAATCAAATTCTACACAAAATTTTTTAAAACTGAAATTAAAAGCATTTGAAACTATATTTTAGCGCAGTCATACTGTGAACCGACTAACTATCCATTAATTTCTCTTTGTCACTGTGAATTTTTATATCTGCTGTCATATTGCAATGGATTAAATATTCGGCACTACGTTCTCGTGCCGTCCACTGACTAGACTAAAACATACCCAGAATCGATTCCATAAAGTTCTTGTGGTTTTACAGCCCACCATGAACAGAACTCTCCTTCACTCTTGGTCTGTGCATTAACGGAAGAATGCAAACTTTAACATTTCATTTTCTCAGGCGGAAGTTAAGGTAGGGTTGCCGCTAGAACCTCTGTCGCTCTGGGGTCCAGGCAAGACGTGAAAGTAAATTTGGATTATTAATAAAATATAAAGAGTATTTGGAAATGGCTGGGGTGGAACCTTCGCCCAGACACACGCCCATATTCGTATTTGCAGCAAGCTATCTCCTACTCTATATAAACATAGGAAAACCAGTTTCCCAAAATTTTTAAATATTATTNTCGTATTTGCAGCAAGCTATCTCCTACTCTATATAAACATAGGAAAACCAGTTTCCCAAAATTTTTAAATATTATTACAAAAAGTAACATTTAATCTTGATTTATTTCATGTCAACAAGTTTGTAGCCGTAATTGATAGTCTTTTAATGCCCGGATGCACCATTAACCGTCCTGAACCAAGATCCTAAGATGTTGGTTCATCCATGATCTTCAGTTGGATCCGAGTTCCAATGTACGAGTGTTGAACCAACGCGAAGACCGAGTTCCGATCATAGATCTCCTGATCTCGAATCGAAACTAGGATTGCGATGAAACACTGTTTGTGATTGGCTCTCATTTTGTGACGTCATGATGCAACTGTTTATTTTGAAGTTCGCAGAGAGTTAATAAGTTTTTGTGGACATTATCTTTTAAGACTAGGATTTTTTATTCTATAATTTAGTTGAATGCTCTGCAAAATTTTCGTTTCAGTGGTTTTTTTTATTGGAATCATTTTGCACACAGTTTTTTCTTTATTTTTAATACCAATATTATTGAAGAAGATAGTGCACATAGAACTAGATAGTGCGATGTTTTATGTGTTTTAAATAAAATAATTGTTGCACGAAATTTTTTAATAATAATCAAGTTTGTATAATGTTGTTTTAAATCCCCAAAAAAAACAACTAATTTTTTTAGTGCTGCCTGTTGCCGTATTTTCAAACTACGTTTGTTGGCAACGGCTGCTCTATCGTGAGAAAAAAATTTGATGTGAGATTTTGCGCGTGCGGAAAATTTGGACTGTTTCTAATATTCTGAATGGCTTCATAAATTTCCGTTTTGTTTGCTCGAAGGGATTAGCATGAATTTCGTTTTCTCTTAACAAAACATTTTTAGCATCTTTAATTAAATAAATGTATTGTATCTTATGCCTTTGNATTAAATAAATGTATTGTATCTTATGCCTTTGTAAAAGGTCTCAATTTACATCTTCCAACAGGAAAAACAAGCGAATATATTTTTAGCGAATAAAACTTTACCTTGTTGATTTTAGAAAATAAATACATTTATTAGTTAATTTATCTTCACATAACCTAAATTCAACACACCCCTTTATTCATCTCTGTTCACTTTATAAACACAAGATATTTGCTGAACCTCAATAGTACAACATACAAATGTGCTGTACCAGGTTCAAGCCGGTATTTGACTCCAGATCATTGCTGANTCGTATTTGCAGCAAGCTATCTCCTACTCTATATAAACATAGGAAAACCAGTTTCCCAAAATTTTTAAATATTATTCCAAAAAGTAACATTTAATCTTAATTTATTTCATGTCAACAAGTTTGTAGCCGTAATTGATAGTCTTTTAATGCCCGGATGCACCATTAACCATCCTGAACCAAGATCCTAAGATGTTGGTTCATCCATGATCTTCAGTTGGATCCGAGTTCCAATGTACGAGTGTTGAACCAACGCGACGACCGAGTTCCGATCATAGATCTCCTGATCTCGAATCGAAACTAGGATTGCGATGAAACACTGTTTGTGATTGGCTCTCATTTTGTGACGTCATGATGCAACTGTTTATTTTGAAGTTCGCAGAGAGTTAATAAGTTTTTGTGGACATTATCTGTTAAGGCTAGGATTTTTTACTCTATAATTTAGTTGAATGCTCTGCAAAATTTTCGTTTCAGTAGTATTTTTATTGGAAACATTTTGCACACAGTTTTTTCGTTATTTTTAATACCAATATTATTGAAGAAGATAGTGCACATAGAACTAGATAGTGCGATGTTTTATGTGATTTAAATAAAATAATTGTTGCACGAATTTTTTTAATAATAATCAAGTTTGTATAATGTTGTTTTAAATCCCCAAAAAAAAAAACAACTAATTTTTTTAGTGCTGCCTGTTGCCGTATTTTCAAACTACGTTTGTTGGCAACGGCTGCTCTATCGTGAGAAAAAAATTTTATGTGAGATTTTGCGCGTGCGGAAAATTTGGACTGTTTCTAATATTCTGAATGGCTTCATAAATTTCCGTTTTGTTTGCTCGAAGGGATTAGCATGAATTTCGTTTTCTCTTAACAAAACATTTTTAGCATCTTTAAATAAATAAATGCATTGTATCTTATGCCTTTGTAAAATGTCTCAATTTACATCTTCCAACAGGAAAAACAAGCGAATATATTTTTAGCGAATAAAATTTTACCTTGTCGATTTTAGTAAATAAATACATGTATTAGTTAATTTATCTTCACATAACCTAAATTCAACACACCCCTTTATTCATCTCTGTTCAATTTATAAACACAAGATATTTGCTAAACCTCAATAGTACAACATACAAATGTGCTGTACCAGGTTCAAGCCAGTATTTGACACTACATCATTGCTGAACTTCAATGGTAAATCATACAAATGTGCTGTACCAGGTTCAAGCCGGTATTTGACTCCAGATCATTGCTGAGCCTCAATTGTTCAATAGACAAATGTGCTGTACCAGGTTCAAGCCTGTATTTGACTCTTCATTGCTGAACCTCAATGGTGCAACATACAAATGTGCTGAACCAGGTTCAAGCCGGTATTTGACTCCATATCATTGCTGAAACTCAATTGTTCAACAGACAAATGTGATGTACCAGGTTCCAGCCGGTATTTGACTCCAGATCATTGCTGAGCCTCAATTGTTCAATAGACAAATGTGCTGTACCAGGTTCAAGCCTGTATTTGACTCTTCATTGCTGAACCTCAATGGTGCAACATACAAATGTGCTGAACCAGGTTCAAGCCGGTATTTGACTCCATATCATTGCTGAAACTCAATTGTTCAATAGACAAATGTGCTGTACCAGGTTCCAGCCGGTATTTGACTCCAGATCTTTGCTGAACCTCAATGGTGCAACATACAAATGTGCTGAACCAGGTTCAAGCCGGAATTTGACTCCATATCATTGCTGAACCTCAATCGTGCAACATACAAATGTGCTGTAGCAGGTTCAAGCCGGTATTTGACTCCAGATCATTGCTGAGCCTCAATTGTTCAATAGACAAATGTGCTGTACCAGGTTCAAGCCTGTATTTGACTCTTCATTGCTGAACCTCAATGGTGCAACATACAAATGTGCTGTACCAGGTTCAAGCCGGTATTTGACTCCAGATCATTGCTGAGCCTCAATTGTTCAATAGACAAATGTGCTGTACCAGGTTCAAGCCTGTATTTGACTCTTCATTGCTGAACCTCAATGGTGCAACATACAAATGTGCTGAACCAGGTTCAAGCCGGTATTTGACTCCATATCATTGCTGAAACTCAATTGTTCAACAGATAAATGTGCTGTACCAGGTTTCAGCCGGTATTTGAATCCAGATCATTGCTGAACCTCAATCGTGCAACATACAAATGTGCTGTAGCAGGTTCAAGCCGGTATTTGACTCCAGATCATTGCTGCACGTCAATGGTGCAACAGACAAATGTGCTGTACCAGGTTCAATCCGGTATTTGACTCCAGATCATTGCTGAGCCTCAATTGTTCAATAGACAAATGTGCTGTACCAGGTTCAAGCCTGTATTTGACTCTTCATTGCTGAACCTCAATGGTGCAACATACAAATGTGCTGAACCAGGTTCAAGCCGGTATTTGACTCCATATAATTGCTGAAACTCAATTGTTCAACAGATAAATGTGCTGTACCAGGTTTCAGCCGGTATTTGAATCCAGATCATTGCTGAACCTCAATCGTGCAACATACAAATGTGCTGTAGCAGGTTCAAGCCGGTATTTGACTCCAGATCATTGCTGCACGTCAATGGTGCAACAGACAAATGTGCTGTACCAGGTTCAAGCCTGTATTGGACTCTTCATTGCTGAACCTCAATGGTGCAACATACAAATGTGCTGAACCAGGTTCAAGCCGGTATTTGACTCCATATAATTGCTGAAACTCAATTGTTCAACAGATAAATGTGCTGTACCAGGTTTCAGCCGGTATTTGACTCCAGATCATTGCTGAACCTCAATGGTGCAACATACAAATGTTCTGTACCAGGTTCAAGCCAGTATTTGACTCCAGATCATTGCTGAGCCTCAATTGTTCAATAGACAAATGTGCTGTACCAGGTTCAAGCCTGTATTTGACTCTTCATTGCTGAGCATCAATGGGGCAACATACAAATGTGCTGTTCCAGGTTCAAGCTGGTATTTGACCCTAGATCATTGCTGAACCTTAATAGTGCAACCCGGCATTATTCCTGTTCCTGACACAGCAATAGTTTATCAGCTCTGCTTCCATTCGTCAACGTCACGCCAATACGCTCTTAGCGGTCACGGTGGCTCAGCACCTACAGCGCCCGCCTTTCACCAACGTCAAACGGGTTCGTTTCACATGGGAATCGTGACGAACTATGCCGCTGGTCAGGTGGTTTTCTCTGGCAGCTCCTGTTTCACCCGCCCTTGCTTTCCGGTGACTTTCCATGCTCACCTCGCTTCACCATTATCAATTCTCGAGTTCACTATGTCAACAGGCGTCAAAACCTCTCCACTTCACTTTACTAATACTCCCAAGTAAAGTTTACGATCTTCGCTTCTCAAATTTGTCACTTCGCGTCTCCAGCTGAGTTTAAGATTTTTTTTTCCAACACCTACCTTCAAATTTGCGAATGCAACACGTTATTTTTGGTAGTGTTTATCGACATCCTGCGGTTTACACGAATGCCAGTCACTTAACAATAGCACACAAATTTTCCTTATATACACATATTTTGAGAACCAAAATTTATCAAATTACTGTGAAGACCAAACGGGAAATAGCAGGTACAACTCGCCCATTGAACTGAATTGTAGGTACTTTATATATTTATATAGTCAGTCTTCACATTTTTTATAAACTGAATTTTTGAGTTAAGGGGAAAGTTTATATAATAAAATTAAGGTTAAGTTTTGTGGATAGTTTACACATTTTGAAGTTAAGTTGCATTCAGTTAGCAGTACATTCATATTCACTCTTTCACCTAAACACAGATTTTCAAAAATTTTTCTCTAAATTTATATTTGCCGTGAAACAGCTAGTTAGACATTAATGAAAAGAAAATATTAACAGACCTAATAAAGTGAGTTTATTTTTAATGAGCGTTGGAGTCAAAACATATAAATAAATTCAGTTTGGTTACTTTAATAAAACGTCATACGAAGTTTCCTAGAATACAGTAGTTTTTCATTACACAGTAAATTGACATTTTCATCACGCTATAGGACAGGCACGAACCTAATTATCTCCACGTCAGCCGAAATATTTNGTCTTCACATTTTTTATAAACTGAATTTTTGAGTTAAGGGGAAAGTTTATATAATAAAATTAAGGTTAAGTTTTGTTGATAGTTTACACATTTTGAAGTTAAGTTGCATTCAGTTAGCAGTACATTCATATTCACTCTTTCACCTAAACACAACACCTTTCAACAATTTTTCTCTAAATTTATATTTGCCGTGAAACAGCTAGTTAGACATTAATGAAAAGAACATATTAACGGACCAAATAAAGTGAGTTTATTTTTAATGAGCGTTGGAGTCAAAACATGTAAATAAATTCAGTTTGGTTACTTTAATAAAACGTGATACGAAGTTTCCTAGAATACAGTCGTTTTTCATTGCACAGTAAATTGACATTTTCATCACGCTATAGGACAGGCACGAACCTAATTATCTCCACGTCAGCCGAAATATTTGTTTTGCGTTGCACAGTGTTTTGATTAGAGTTGCCGGCGGAGAGCGCTTGATGAATAATGATGAAATAATTAAACAGTTCGGAAAGGAGCTGTGTTCCAATAACACCAAGAGCAGGCGTGCTTTTTCACATTATTAACTAATTTGGCGTAAAACGCGATTAATATAGCAAAAAAAAAAGATCTCTCCTGATTATATTTTGCGTTATTGGTAGTACATTACCACTTTCAACATATACATCACGAATAAATATCTGAAATGAAGACGGCAATAGGGGTTTATAAAGCAAATATGGTGACATTAATATGAAATGCATACGAGTATATAGCTTGAAAACTTTGTTCAGTGCTAGAGCCATTATATTACTGAACGAATTAATGAATACATAGATAGGATGCAACACTTTTATCATCAGTTACTATGTACGGGAAAATATACATACTTAGATGATTTCATTGTAAAATCGAAAATTACAATTGAAATTTTGGGCATTTAAGCTTAATTTTTTATGCCTGAAGGATAACTGGGGTAGGTGAGCAGCGTAAATACTAAAATTATATAAACTTAATTCAATATGTTATATAAAACCTAAATCCAACATATTCTGTTACGTACGAGACTTCTCTGCGCCTTTGTTCTTGTTTACTAGTTAGTTTTTTTTTACTGTATTACCTTTAGCCACAACATAGAGCCGCTCATGGTCAGCAAAACTGTAAAAATTACATTGTCGACACTAATGAACACGTTTGTTTACATATGTATAAAATATACATTGGCCTAGAAGAAGAGGAATGGAGTGTAAATATTTAGGTTAGTGAACCCTGTCATTGAAAACATTGGACTGAATGAATGCATCGGAAGTTAATGCTCCGAATCCTATCTCCGTGATGTAGTTCATTGCAAGCTTTCTTATTTTTACCAGGTTTTCTGAGTTCGAATGCCGGGAAAAGTACGTGTGTATTTGTAGTTGTTTGGGTACTGTTGCACATGTTTCTGGTTTTATCTGTAACGATATTTATTTCAACGAGACGTCAACGCCTACTTACCACCTACGCTTTAAGGAACTTAACTATGAAATATTTGCACCCATGTAGAAGAAACCAGGCTCATTAGTTATATCAGTAGGTAATTTTTTTAAAGCTTTCTGGCTGAATTCTCAGTGAGCAGCATTATTTTATTGTTTTGGGAATTATAGAAAAGGAAAATTAGCTGGCGTGATATGTTGGTTTACCAGTCAATACATTATTGGTATGATATAAAAGCACAACTGAAGGATGAGACACCAGGGTATCGTGCCAACACTCCACGTGTGCAAGTGCCAGCACTCCACGTGTGCAAGTGCCAGCACTCCACGTGTGNACACAGTAAATTGACATTTTCATCACGCTATAGGACAGGCACGAACCTAATTATCTCCACGTCAGCCGAAATATTTGTTTTGCGTTGCACAGTGTTTTGATTAGAGTTGCCGGCGGAGAGCGCTTGATGAATAATGATGAAATAATTAAACAGTTCGGAAAGGAGCTGTGTTCCAATAACACCAAGAGCAGGCGTGCTTTTTCACATTATTAACTAATTTGGCGTAAAACGCNGGAAAGGAGCTGTGTTCCAATAACACCAAGAGCAGGCGTGCTTTTTCACATTATTAACTAATTTGGCGTAAAACGCCATTAATATAGCAAAAAAAAAATATCTCTCCGATTATATTTTGCGTTATTGGTAGTACATTACCACTTTCAACAGATACATCACGAATAAATATCTGAAATGAAGACGGCAATAGGGGTTTATAAAGCAAATATGGTGACATTAATATGAAATGCATACGAGTATATAGCTTGAAAACTTTGTTCAGTGCTAGAGCCATTATATTACTGAACGAATTAATGAATACATAGAGAGGATGCAACACTTTTATCATCAGTTACTATGTACGGGAAAATATATATACTTAGATGATTTCATTGTAAAATCGAAAATTACAATTGAAATTTTGGGCATTTAAGCTTTAATTTTTTATGCCTGAAGGATAACTGGGGTAGGTGAGCAGCGTAAATACTAAAATTATATAAACTTAATTCAATATGTTATATAAAACCTAAATCCAACTTATTCTGTTGCGTACGAGACTTCTCTGCGCCTTTGTTCTTGTTTACTAGTTAGTTTTTTTTTTCTGTATTACCTTTAGCCACAACATAGAGCCGCTCATGGCCAGCAAAACTGTAAAAATTACATTGTCGACACTAATGAACACGTTTGTTTACATATGTATAAAATATACATTGGCCTAGAAGAAGAGGAATGGAGTGTAAATATTTAGGTTAGTGAACCCTGTCATTGAAAACATTGGACTGAATGAATGCATCGGAAGTTAATGCTCCGAATCCTACCTCCGTGATGTAGTTCATTGCAAGCTTTCTAATTTTTACCAGGTTTTCTGAGTTCGAATGCCGGGAAAAGTACGTGTGTATTTGTAGTTGTCTGGGTACTGTTGCACATGTTTCTGGTTTTATCTGTAACGATATTTCTTTCAACGAGACGTCAACGCCTACTTACCACCTACGCTTTAAGGAACTTAACTATGAAATATTTGCACCCATGTAGAAGAAACCAGGCTCATTAGTTATATCAGTAGGTAATTTTTTTAAAGCTTTCTGGCTGAATTCTCAGTGAGCAGCATTATTTTATTGTTTTGGGAATTATAGAAAAGGAAAATTAGCTGGCATGATATGCTGGTTTACCAGTCAATACATTATTGGTATGATATAAAAGCACAACTGAAGGATGAGACACCAGGGTATCGTGACCAGCACTCCACGTGTGCAAGTGCCAGCACTCCAACCGTCCCGAGTCTAATGACCACCAACAACTCAACTCAGCAGTCGGCCAACTAATAAGAAAATATTTATTCAAATTCTTTTTCATAAACAGCTCACACTCCTCATTCATCGAAAACCAGAATAAGTTAAAGCATAGGGGAATNAAAATATATATTCAAATTCTTTTTCATAAACAGCTCACACTCCTCATTCATCGAAAACCAGAATAAGTTAAAGCATAGGGGAATATTGTATTACAGGTACTATTTAATTTTGAAAACATTTTGTTTCTTAATACAATTGGGCCTTAAATTATACCAAAATAGTGGTATAAATAGTTACATAAAATTGTGTCCCAATGTGATATAAATTTGCTCACACGAGCGTAATAAATCATTATGACGATTACATAGCAAACAAGCCACCTGGTTTCTCCTAAGTGTGTATATATATGGCACATTAAAGACATTATACTTTATAAGATAATGCANAACATTATGACGATTACATAGTAAACAAGCCACCTGGTTTCTCCTAAGTGTGTATATATATGGCACATTAAAGACATTATACTTTATAAGATAATGCAATAAAACAGGCAATCATGCCTATAACATTTCTTATAATGAAACCATAACACAAAATATGGAGCGTAAAATGCCCATATTAGCATTAACCAGAAGGGCCATTTTATACAATACTTAACTTGAATGTATGGTGACACAGACGGGAGCTGTATACCTCGAAGCGGCCCAAGCCTGGCCATTTTAAACATCAGAATTCCACACCCCCTCTCTGCCGGAGAAGAAGTAACGTAATATTGATATTTTAGTAATAAGTTGGCTAATGGCATAATAGTCAATCTAAACTCTTTATTTAAATAGACGCTTGTACAGGAACCAAAAAGAGTGTTCCTTGTCTTCGTTATTGTACGTCTTGCAACTCCGCCGATGCTTGGGGAAGGGGATGCATCAGGCCGCAGTGACGTCATCAAGCACGTGATCACCCTGCCAGTAGTGCTAGAGGCGACACTCGTTGCGCCCGGCAGTGAGAATGTCGACGTGCACGAAGACAGCCGACTGCCGGGCTGCGGTCACTGCTGGACGGCGGGCCCTTTTGTCGGCGTTTCTTTTCGGTTTGCAAGCAAGGATGGCGAGGTTCACAAGCCAGCAGACGAAACCATCAACGTCAATTNGTCGGCGTTTCTTTTCGGTTTGCAAGCAAGGATGGCGAGGTTCACAAGCCAGCAGACGAAACCATCAACGTCAATTTAAGGTAAAAAAAAACCGTAATGTCCCCATTACAGACTGCATGTAATTATTACCACCAGGATGCGGAAATGTTTTGTTTGTGGCTGGTAGGATGTTTAAGAGACACCCCCAGGCGTCTTAACCTCCGCCCCTTGAAGGTGAGGTGCTCTCAGGAGAAAATGAGTTCAGCAGCTTGGTCCTCCGGAGACCCGTCACGATGCCAGTATCAGCGAACTCCCAGATCACCTCTCAGTTGAACCAACAATCCAACAGCACCAGTGGTCCCGCGTAATGACTATTAAGCCAGTACCNACCTCTCAGTTGAACCAACAATCCAACAGCACCAGTGGTCCCGCGTAATGACTATTAAGCCAGTACCCACTCCGCCGAAACACACAATAGAGAAACTTACATGAGATCCCTATTTAGTATTTGTCTGTTTGATAATCTGAAGTTATTTTAGTTCCAAAAACAATGTTTTTTAGCCGAACCTGAACATGGGCATAATTATCCTGACTCCCGTCGTTGTACTCCCAACCCCTTTCCTTCCCTTTACATAATTTAGCGTTACCTTGCAAGTTAATAAAAACAATTAAAATACTCCAAAACACTCTTACCTCTAAATGAAGGAGAAATCATAACACAAATGAAAATGAGCATTATGAATCCGACTCCCGTCATAAAAAATAGATAACATATACACTAAAAAAAATTTTTTATTATGATACATGGACTTTGTTCCTTTTGTGGGAATCAGGGACATCTGCTAGTGACACAGTACCTGGTAACAAAAACTTCTTCATATGAAAGTGTCCCATATAAGTAAAATAAAAAATGGAGAGTCTGGCATAACAAATTCCGGAGTAGGCGCCAGACGCCGGCCAGCCGTCATGTTGTGATGTCACCCAACTACCATCTTGGATCCAGGTGACCTTGTCATATACTCATGTCCTTAACCTTGATCCTGTGCCCAGTAGGTAACCCTGAATGAACTTTAACCCAACAAATTCCAAAAAAATGGCAGAAGAATTATTATATCCCAAAATATGTACAATAAATTAAAAAAAATTAAAAACTGAAAAATTATTTATAATAATGTTTTAAAGATGTACGTGTAGGAGGTTTGGAGTTCGATGGCAGGCAAATCAACTAAGCTCCCGACCCGACCAGCCCTCGACAGGTCTACCAGTGTCCATTTCGTAAGAAATATTAGATGCTTATGACCTTCGAGTTCGACCTTGACCTCGGATTTCGTTAAAGCCAACAATTCTAAAAAATGCCAAAACAAAATTCAAAAATTGCAACAAATTTCTAAAAAAACTTTGACGCTTGATCGAAGACACAAAACCCAAGACTCTACACACAAGACCGTTGACACTTGATTCAAGACTGAAGACCCAAGATCCAAGACCCAAGGCCCTATACTCAAGACCCTGACTCCAAACCCTTGACTCAAGATTCAAGGCATTTGTCTGAAGACTCAAGAACATTGACTCAAGACCAAAGGAAAGACCCTTGACCGAAAACTCACGACGCGAGACTCAAGACCCTTGACCCAAGACTCAAGACCCTTGATCCAAGACTCATGACTCAAGATTCAAGAATCNGTCGGCGTTTCTTTTCGGTTTGCAAGCAAGGATGGCGAGGTTCACAAGCCAGCAGACGAAACCATCAACGTCAATTGAAGGTAAAAAAAACCGTAATGTCCCCATTACAGACTGCATGTAATTATTACCACCAGGATGCGGAAATGTTTTGTTTGTGGCTCGTAGGATGTTTAAGAGAGACCCCCAGGCGTCTTAACCTCCGCCCCTTGAAGGTGAGGTGCTCTCAGGAGAAAATTAGTTCAGCATCTTGGTCCTCCGGAGACCCGTCACGATGCCAGTATCAGCGAACCCCCAGATCACCTCNCTTGGTCCTCCGGAGACCCGTCACGATGCCAGTATCAGCGAACCCCCAGATCACCTCTCAGTTGAACCAACAATCCAACAGCACCAGTGGTCCCGCGTAATGACTATTAAGCCAGTACCCACTCCGCCAAAACAAACAATAGAGAAACTTACATGAGATCCCTATTTAGTATTTGTCAGTTTGATAATCTGAAGTTATTTTAGTTCCAAAAACAATGTTTTTTAGCCGAACCTGAACATTGGCATAATTATCCTGACTGCCGTCGTTTTACTACCAACCCCTTTCCTTCCCTTTACATAATTTAGCGTTACCTTGCAAGTTAATAAAAACACTTAAAATACTCCAAAACACTCTTACCTCTAAATGAAGGAGAAATCATAACACAAATGAAAATGAGAATTATGAATCCGACTCCCGTCATAAAAAATAGATAACATATACACTAAAAAAAATTTTTTATTATGATACATGGACTTTGTTCCTTTTGTGGGAATCAGGGACATCTGCTAGTGACACAGTACCTGGTAACAAAAACTTCTTCATATAAAAGTGTCCCATATAAGTAGAATAAAAAATGGAGAGTCTGGCATAACAAATTCCGGAGTAGGCGCCAGACGCCGGCCAGCCGTCATGTTGTGATGTCACCCAACTACCATCTTGGATCCAGGTGACCTTGTCATATACTCATGTCCTTAACCTTGATCCTGTGCCCAGTAGGTAACCTTGAATGAACTTTAACCCAAAAAATTCCAAAAAAATGGCAGAAGAATTATTAAATCCCAAAATATGTACAATAAATTAAAAAAAATTTATAAACTGAAAAATTATTTATAATAATGTTTTAAAGATGTACGTGTAGGAGGTTTGGAGTTCGATGGCAGGTAAATCAACTAAGCTCCCGACCCGACCAGCCCTCGCCAGGTCTACCAGCGTCCATTTCGTAAGAAATATTAGATGATTATGACCTTCGAGTTCGACCTTGACCTCGGATTTCGTTAAAGCCAACAATTCTAAAAAATGCCCAAACAAAATTCAAAAAATTGCAACAAATTTCTAAAAAAACTTTGACGCTTGATCGAAGACACAAAACCCAAGACTCTACACACAAGACCGTTGACACTTGATTCAAGACTGATGACCCAAGATCCAAGACCCAAGGCCCTATACTCAAGACCCTGACTCCAAACCCTTGACTCAAGATTCAAGGCATTTGTCTGAAGACTCAAGAACATTGACTCAAGACCAAAGGAAAGACCCTTGACCGAAAACTCAAGACGCGAGACTCAAGACCCTTGACCCAAGACTCAAGACCCTTGATCCAAGACTCATGACTCAAGATTCAAGAATCCAGACCCTTGACCCCAGACTCAAGGCTTAAGACCCTTGAATCAAAACTCAAGACCATTGACCCAAGACCCCTAACCAATTACATTTAACACCTAAGAATTAAAAATCCGAAAAATCGTTAAATGAAAGTGAGGTCATGTTAGCCTAAAATTAAAACTACTTTGCTAATTTAAATCAAACAAACTTTATTATACATTAGGCATTGTACACAAGCTGTACATAACGCAAAACATGAAAATCTTCACAAGTTCCAACTAACTTACGAAACATCCATATTTCATCACCAAGTTCAAACTTTAATGTTTTACGTGAATGCAGTATAGGAGCTTGAACAATGGAAATAATGGCAGTCTTATTTATAATACTATCATGAACTGCAAACGTATTCCAACATATGAAATCACGAATACAAATTTAATGAAAATAAGCCATAGAAGGCGCATGGCTGTTATCAGCCCGTCTTGAAAACACACTTCTAATACTCCACATCCAGGATTAGCTGTCATACTCTGAACACCAAACATATACAATAAACACATAAGTACAGAACTTTCTTGACATTGCATAACTTGCTTATAACAAACATCGGCCTGTTTAGACACATCCGTATTTAGTCCTCCAATATTTCGGAAAATGTTTTTTGGATAATATCTTCTCCTTTGGTAAAATCTTCGTGGCATGTTGGGCGTTTTCCCTAAGGAAGCTCTCTCTGGTCGCTCGGACTGTATTGCAGTACGTTTGAAATAAGGGTTTTGTGATTTAACTATTAAAAACTTTCCCCAGTATGTTTACCCACATAACGAAAACCTACGCCAGACGAGGACGGAATGGTACTTTGAACATACCACGTGTGCTGTAAACATTAATTTGTTGTCTCCAACATCATAAAAACTGCACATTTAGACTGCTGTATCTTAAAACATACTCCGCAGTTTCTTCACGCTTTTTGAATCAAACCTTCGAAAAATCACCTCATTCATGACGTGTTTAACTGTTTCCTAAATACGTCTGATATCACAGGCGTTTTATACTTTCGTTCACATAAATGTTTCTTATTTTCGGTTAAATTTAACTTATACTTATATTATATACATAAATTATATTATTTCATGTAGGTTTAAATTAAATAAAACGGAGAGAAAATAGGTATGTTGGGAATTCCTGGAAAGCGATAAGACTCATGCAAAATATTATGACCTTGAGTGCGCACGAGTACGGTGCATTGTCCCTTCGGTGTGATTTTCTTGACTTAGTTAATCTCTGCTTGCGAAAGGCGGAGGAATACCCTGGAAGTAGAACTGTAGCAGGGCTTCAGAAAAGTTGGAAGAAACCGTGAATGGACTATACCCGGACACCAGCGAAACTACGACATAAGCTGTTCGCAGTAAAGTATGCACTTTTGAAAACCGTGTCATTTGGAATAACAGTGAATAAATATATTTTGTTATAGCATTAGATGTTAACTTTCGAAAGCAGGGAAATATTTTATTTAAAAGGTTGTTAAATGATAAAAAATGGCTGAAAATAAAGTAACTAGGCCCTCAAAAGTGTTCACTTTACGGTGAACAGCTTAAAGGAGACTTTATTGAACAGTGCTACAGAATTTTAACCAATGAAACGACACAGACACCAATTAAAGACTATTGGGGCACACACAGTATGGCGAGTCTTGAGAGTAGCTGCGACGGCACACTTGAAGCGCGTGTCATTGTAGCCCTTATTGGTCCCACGCCTCTGATCCTCAGACGCTGAAGTGGCTCGAAGTAGGCGACCACCTTAACTTTATTTTCCTGCCGCCGGCTTGGAAGAAAGCTCTACCTGGAAGCTTCATCTTATTATTCAAACGACAATAAATACAGTTTGTATA
Organism: Clitarchus hookeri; assembly: GCA_002778355.1. Lineage (NCBI taxonomy): Eukaryota > Metazoa > Arthropoda > Insecta > Phasmatodea > Phasmatidae > Clitarchus > Clitarchus hookeri. The sequence continues at coordinate 40,014 of NQII01008892.1, read as the reverse complement.
GCTTGTGGACCTTTACTTCAATTGAAGTTCCACAATTCACCTGCTTTTTGAGAGTCCTGCTGCAACGGAAACATTTAGCTTAATGATAGTAACCTCCTGAGAACGAATTAGGCCTAGCTGTTTCCCATCAAATCTACCGTGCGAAAATCGTCGTTATCTTCAACCAACTTTATTTATGGGATTTTTATATCTCTGACATTAATGCCTTAAATTGGCGATCTCATGAATGTTACAAAGGAAAATTTATTATACTTAGTAAAAACATTAGACCTATTAGTATAAAAATTTATAAAGAGATTACATAAAAATTTCGGAAAACCATTCCTTATCCACTTTAGAAGAGTACAGCGCGAACAAATTTGTTTCATGCATTTTAAATCTGATTTAAGTGGAGCTATAAAGAAATATAATACTTTATAAACAATCTTCATGGAATAACCAATAAATGTTTTGTAAACCGGCCCTAGTAATTCCTATGGAACCATTAGATTGATGCCATTATTTCATAACCATAAGTTCAATTGAATCAAACTTGGCCAATTGACGGGTGCTAATAAAAAAAACTGAAGCCATTCTTCAACAAAATACAAATGCCATTTTGATTGAACATACCGCCTGACTAATTATGATTTTTTTTCGCTTCCTGCTAAATTCCTCTATATCAAATACTGTTTTCAAGAAGTGATATCAAGAAGTTTTTAAATTCATCACACTTTTTTTTTGAGGGGATGGCCTCACTGTACTCTCAGCATAATATTGGCTTCTTTGGAGCTATATTAAATATTTTTTATTTCTTCGTATAAATTTACATTAATATAAATAAACAAACAAAATTTTTATTAATTTTATCCACCAGTTTTGGTTAAAGTGTTACAATTATTAATAGTAATTATGGTTTATGTTTTACTCAGGTTGAGATACCATTAGTTTATTTTCATTTTTGGCAAGAGAGCGCATTTTGGTATATTTTAAACTTCTTAAAACCAATTAATTTTTAACCGCATCTTAGCAAATGTTATATAGCACACCCCAAATTCCTTCTATTTTTTTATTTTTTAAGAATATTTAGTTGAATATTTTCATATATGAGTACTTAACACAGTCTAATTAAAATAATTTACAAATGGTTTTCTGTGAAATTGATATACATGAACTAAAACGTTAATTATGCCATATTGTATTTCATAATATTGACATCGGGCATCATGTTATCAAACTTTACAATACCAAACCCGGGTACTTATGACTGCGTGTAAAATTTCGTGGAAATATAATTAAATTTTCTTAACATTAAAACCTTTTAAAATCTTTACTTTTCTTTAAGCCACCGAAACGGCTCAAATATACAGCGTGTATCAAAAAGATTCATCGGATTTCACAAGGCTATAACTTTTACATGTAAGCCAAAAAAACCTTCGGGTGAGTTTTGAAATTCATAGAATAATACAAAGATTTAATTTACGTTTTCAAACATGTTTAATGTGCCCTCCATTGGATGCACAGAATTTTTCTAAACGGTTGTCAAACTCGTCCCATACTGGTCCGAGCATGTGAGGTGTTACCGTAGCCACTGCTGTTGCTATGATGCGTCGCATTTCACCCACTCTTGTTGTAAGAGGAGGCACGTTAACGGAGTCTTTCACAACTCCCACAAGAGAAAATCACATACGCTGAGATCAGGCGACCTCTGAGGCCAGTAGTGTAGTGAGTAATCCGTATGCCACTTACGGCCGATCCATCGTTCAGGAAGCTCATTGTTGAGAAATTCTCTGACATGCAGGTGCAAGTGCGGTAGTGCTTTGTCCTGCTGAAAAAATGAAATTATCGGATTGTTCTATTAATTGTGGAAACAGCCAGATATCTCACATATACAGATATGACATTCCCATAATGGTATTTTCCGCAAATAAGAACTGACCGTACGCCTGTTCTCGGGAAACGACTCTAAAAACATTCAGCTTTGGAGAGTCTCTCTCGTGCTCTATGGTATCTGGCCGCTGTGTTACTCTTTTTCGTACGTTGTTACGGTGCAATTTTCCACTATGGAACGTGGCTTCATCACTGAACACCAGATGTGAATAAAAGTTTTTATTGTTCGTCTGCATGGCGAAAATTAATTCACAAACTCAAGACGTCATTGTTTATCACCATCACGAAGGGCTTGTAGCACTTGAATGCTATATGGTTTGATAAACTATCGTCTTCGCAAAACACGCCAGGCAGTCATATGGGACATGGCCAGCTCTCGACTGCCACAGCATGAAGACTTAGTGGACTCCGTACAAAACTCTACCGGAGGCGCTCTACGTCTTGTCTAGGTACGCGAGGTAGACCTGTAGGCTTCCCCTTACATTCACAACCGGCCTTTTGAAACTGTTCGTGCCACTGTCGGATGCTCTAGGCAGTAGGACGTGCAGTGCCATTTCGTCGTCGAGAATCACGCTGCACAGTTATAACTGACTCGCGCTTGTTGAAACGGAGAACGCAAAAAAATCTTTGTTGATGTGTTATCGCCATCGCGACGCCCACTGCTAGCAGCACTGGCTGTAGCGCCACCACGGCAACACCTACCGGCAACCAAGTGAACCCACCACGTGCAACAAAGGCCCAGAGAATATCTACGCTGTGATGTGTATTTTACAATTTGCCGCGAGGCCCTATCTTCATTCATGTAAAAATTATAGCCTTGTGAAATCGGATGATTCTTTTAGTTACACGCTTTGCTGTAAATTATAAGCATAGCCAATAAGTAATAAGAGTAAATCTTGTGTCAACAACTTTGTAGATAGTCAAGCAACGATAATAATTAGGAACTTCAATGAATTCTGGAGCTTAGTGTAAAAGTAATTAATGGTGGAGCGGTTATTTCGATAATTATTGCAATTTGTTTCTGTTATTTGACAGTTATTTAAATCGTATCGCATCCAGTATATTTCTTATATTTATCTGATTTTCAAGACAAATGAGAACGTTATACAGCATATTTTAGGAGAAATGTCTTCACATTAAAAATAATTATATAATCATTCATTGTTCGTAGTAATGTTATTCCTGGTATTCTCTCGGACTGAAAATCGTGTTAGAAGTATGGGTAGGGATAAAAATGCGGAAAGAAAACGAAGACTTTTATAAAAGCTTTCATATACTTCACTCTTTAATTAACTCAAAATGCTACGAGGCTAAAAGCTAAAAGCTCTCATCGTAAGAGCGAAGAATAATTACTGTGAAAACAAAGAAAATACTTCATCGAAATTTTCTCTTCAGTTTAACAAATGTAAAAACCACGTACCGAAGGAAATTATGACGTAGAGGGAAAAGTGCATTCTAGTTTTATACTCATTGCTATATAAATGGAAAATAAAACTTAAAGTCAATGTGTTACGGAATGGAAGAGAATATTTCATTTTAAAGATGTTATTACAACTCGAAGAATAAGAGTAGCTGTTCATAACGTGATGAACATTAGATAATATCTCGGTTTTCCCTGGTAAGAAACTGGGCATCAAAAATACTGGATCACTTCAGTATGTGAATTTAAAAATATAATACTATATTTAATTATTGTATTCAAACGGTAACGTAAACTTAATTACATGCACATAACAACACTTGTACTAGTCAACGTAAAAAATTCAAATTTCTAACGTAGGATGGAAATTTGATTGATTGCATATATCGTAACAAACCAGTTCTTGCTAAACAATTAAACAATGTTTGTAAACAGTTCTAGGGCTCACAAGGGTATCAGTATCGTTGTGAACGCGCGATAAAGAAAATGCCTACATCAGTGTTTCACCATAAATAAAATAATTCTTTGTCATATTTAATGGAAGTATGTAGCAGATCATTATTTTTTATATTTCATTGTGCTAATGTTAGCGGGTAAACATCTTTAGACCCTCTCCTCATTTAAAATTTTGGCAAAGTTTAACTTTTTTAGGTAAACAAAACTAATTTGTTGGTTTAAAACGACGATTTTTCAAGAAAACACTTTATTAGTGTATTACTAACAATACAATTGAAAATTTTTTTTTACACAAATTATTTGGTTTTCGAGTAAAATTAAAAAGAAATCTATACGTAATATACGAAGAGCTCCTAATTTAATAGGTTCACTTGCTGTACTTTATTGCAGATTCACAAATAATAGTGGAATTTGTTTAATTATAAGCGGTCTGGACACATACTAAAAAAAAGTGTACTTTTTCAAAAAAAAATGTTAAGCTTTACAAAAAGTTTTAGAAAATAATTGCTATAGATACATTTTTAAAAGTGCAAATTAAAGTTTGTATTTCTAATTCTGATATCGAGAAGTGGAGACAGAATTATTTTCACAGAGCTCTAATAAACAATACCAACAAAATATTATACAGGGAGAAATATTTTTTTTTACTCCATTCACAAAATAACTAAAACTTATAGAAATAAAAACTTCAACGTGAAGCATTAAGGTTACACAGTTTTTTTGTGGCGTGAATATATTTTATTATCTCGAGCAAGAAGAAAATAATCTCATCTTTTGGGAAGGATTGAAGTTAGTGATTTAGGCGATTACTGCATTTCAGAACATATAATAATCAAGTGGACTGAAAACTTGTACAGTTGCAGTTTTATACTAGCATAATCAATTTTACTATGAAATTTGCGTCGGATAAGGGTTACAATGGACTGCAAATAAAAAAATTATTATTATTACAATATGTTCGCTTAGTTATAAAAATTACTCAGCTGATAAACTACACGTTGGCGTGATCGCACGAGCTTATCTTTGCCGATAAAGTTCAGTAAGAGGCGTGAAGTTTTTTTACACTTCAAAGAACGTTAAAATAAGACACTCCCACCCCAACATAGGTTATTAGTCAATATTATGTCATGCATAAACACATTCACTTGTTTTAACTGAAACAAATATTACGGAACTAAAGTCGTTCTTGGTCATTTCACAAATCTTTTCTTAATGTATTCGAAATATTACTTTTGTAAAATTACACTGAAGAGCAAAAAAAAACTGGTATAGGCGTGCCTATGCAAATTACAGAGGTATGGAAGCAATCAGAGTAACGCGATGCGATTGGCAGCTAGATCGGTTACTGCAGGATTTTGTTTCTCGAATTTGGTTATCTGGGTAGAAGTGTGGGGAAGTCGATGTCATTGAACGTGAACTAGTTTTTTTGTTCTCTGCAGCATCTGTCTACTCGCTCGGGGTCTGCTCGTTCAAAACATCTGGCAAGTAAGGCCCACTTAAAGTACTCGTGATCCTGGTTTTTCTGGTTAGTCACAGATTCTCTGTTCTTATTGGCAAATTAATGTAACTGGATCCATGCAGTGGGTCCTATTGATTAAATCTCTACTGCAGTCTCTTTACCGCAGTGATTATTCATTCAGATCGCTTTGTCATATACTACTCTTTTTCTTGTCATATCTTGATCAAGCTGGGCGCCACAGTCTCTTCCACGTAACTGTCATTGTACATTGACACGTTTTTCTTGTCTTGAAGGTACGCTTGTGTATTTCGTCTCCGTGAGGCTCAGGTGTGCCGTAATTGTACTCCAGGAATGAATTCAATTTTAATGGGTAATTTTATTTCTTCCTGCCGCTGCTCGATAATATTCTGTTTCATACCTTCAGTGTATGTGCACATGTCTCTGGCCTCATCACTTGTAATTTCCACCACATATGTTTCAGATTTTCTTTAAAGGCAGTATCGACATTTCAAGGCATATATATTTCTTTTCTCATGTAGGAAACTACACAATTATCACATGAAACATATAACAATATTTCTTAACAGTGTTCAATTATTTGGTGCTCGAGAGCTAGCAGATAGTGCAACATACTGTCATAAGTTTCCATGTTGAATATTTATATGTTCACGATTATGGAAATTATATGTTATGGTACTGTCGCCATGTTGAACTACTGAGTAGATGCTTGAAGGATAAAACAGTTCCATGTGTCAACTGCTGCTTCCAAACTGATCTGATTCACGCCTGCATGCCTGCCTTGTTTAAAATGTAATGTGCCACTGTAATTTCACTAGCGTTGACTTATTTTTTCTCCACGTCTTCTTTACTGTCTCCGGTCAACAAGGGCAGCCAGCACTCTTATAGAGACGCCAAATATTTACTCCATAATTTTTTCAAGGCCAATCTAAGTATAAATAACTTGGTTCTAGCAGCCTCCAATTTACTGGCATTATCATTACTCGTGGAAGCAGCTGCTGTTTCGTCGCTAGGTTTCATCTGTGCCATATTATCGTCAGGTAATGATACGGGAGGCAATCTTTACGCAGCTTTCTNGTTTCGTCGCTAGGTTTCATCTGTGCCATATTATCGTCAGGTAATGATACGGGAGGCAATCTTTACGCAGCTTTCTTCTTTCTTGAGGTTGCAGGTTACGTACCATCGTTCTTGAGCTTGTTGTGTGTAGAGTTTTTCACACTTGTAGCGGTGGGTGATTGAGATGGCACACTCGTAGATGCACAGTCCGGCACATGCAGTAATATTATATTATCAGCTTGATATTTGGACAACCAGAAACTTCGTTTCCGATTGTATGTAATAAACGCAGCACTTTTTCTTATTATATACAGTCAACTATAGCATATTTTAAAATGTTCATTACAATAAGTTTCCAGCCAACATTTTTGTTCTGATCCGGCAACAAACACACACCCATCCGTTTCGACAATTAGCCATTTGGTGAGTACCTCGTTTCATTTTTCGTACCTTACACCGCCATCTTGCCATGCCATCCCAGACCACAATATCATTTTGTTTGCCACGTGCTTCTGGTTTGAATTTTTTTATCTAATAGATACAATAAATAAGGAGCAAAGAATTTGCGTGACCTCGTGCTGCCATAGCTGTAAACTAAACTAAATTATTAAATTATAAATCCTACTTGGGTGTGGAATCTTTGAACATTGACGAACATGGTGACATCCAGATCGTAACTGAACTAATGTTATACTCATATTAATATGTCTTTCACGTTGTATATACCATGCTGGTAATGGATTATGAAAGTATATGACTGGGTATCGGCTGGGAAATTTTCGCCCGTAGTAATTTCTATGCGACAATATATTGCCCCACTGTCAGTAATATCATCCTGCTTGCTCACATANAATTTTCGCCCGTAGTAATTTCTATGCGACAATATATTGCCCCACTGTCAGTAATATCATCCTGCTTGCTCACATAGCCCAAGCGCAGTGGTCACGAAATCACTCGGTTCTTAAGTCAGAGACAATAACTGTCCATAGAAAAATTGTTTAACTTCTGCATACATTTGGTATGGTATCATGTACAATTCATTCGNAATAACTGTCCATAGAAAAATTGTTTAACTTCTGCATACATTTGGTATGGTATCATGTACAATTCATTCGATATATATATATGTTGAAATTTCTGTATGGGAAACTTTCAGAATTTAATTATGTTAATACACTTTTTCTTTTTACACGATCGATTGTTGAGTGGTCTACTTTTACGACATTTTTTGTAATCTGAAATGCTAGAATAATGTATCTAGGTTTCTCAGTCGCAAAACTTGATTTTACGTTCCAGTTCACGTTTAGAGATTGTGTTAGGTTCGGATAAGTTTCAAAACTCCATGTGCGGAAGGCGATATCTATGTTTCGGCCTTCCTCGACATATTTCATGAACTTTACACACGTCGACATTTTTACCTGAATGTGGGGTAGAAACCACTTGAAACACTTGAACGAATGTATTGACAGCTTTATTTATTCGGGATTCTCAGTCGTTTGTCTGCTTAAAGTACAACCAACTCAGGCTTAGAATTAATAATGATGTGTTTCTATCTAATCTTCTGTGAAACTGAGCTGCATCGATAGCAGAACACTAATTTCAAATGTCATGTGCCTTTGTAAGAATGCCACGGAATATCAAGTATGAGCTGGTACTGTATAAATATCTTGGTTTTGTTCTGGTCAGTGAAACTCGAACAATAATGTTTATGGAACTGGGATATAGGGAACAATGGAATAAAATTCCGTCTTCGTGATGTTATCTCCGTAGATTACCGAAGCATCTATGTTAAGTATTTGCACGTACATATTTGTTGCAGACCTTGAACCCTAGATTTTTAAGAAAATGTACATTTTCACATGTTAACAAATGACAGTCTGGTGCCTACTGAGATTGAGTTTGCTACAGGAAGCCTTTTTTCAGACCATTTTTCCTTTTAAAATTTATTACCGTCTCTCTTGAAATGTAAGCGTAACGTAATGTCTTCACTTCGGAAATGTATTAAAGATTATCTTTATCTATGATTCTCACAACCACAGCTTGTGAAAAAAAAATACTCATGTAATGTATTTAATTCGTAAAATTTATTTTCAAATCCAAGAATATGGGCTAGAGTGTCGTTTTTCATAAAATAAATATTTGCAGAACAGAATATTTCGCTATTCAGGGTATTTGAGTTGCCACGAAGCAAAAAAGTAATGCCGGCTGGCTGCAAAGTTTTCCTCAGAGAGACATAAATATCGTCAAGTTCGTAGCTACCTGTAAGTAAACAAATTTTACCAGTGTACAATCGAGGTTCGCTTACCTGGAAGTACCATTGGTAAGATGGAACATAAAATTACGTCTAAAAGTCTGCCAGGGCAAGACAATAGCTTCAGGAGTGGAAAATAGACAGAAAAAGTTCGAGATTTCTACCCTTTAGAATCAGAGTTACAGAAATGACAGGTGCATTGTAACTTGGAGGACTACCATTTATTAAAAAAAAGTTATCACAGCGAAAGTAATTTTAGACACAAGTGACCACAGTTTGGTAGATATAACACATTTTCACTCTCCCCAAATATTTTCTCAGNGTAAACAAATTTTACCAGTGTACAATCGAGGTTCGCTTACCTGGAAGTACCATTGGTAAGATGGAACATAAAATTAAGTCTAAAAGTCTGCCAGGGCAAGACAATAGCTTCAGGAGTGGAAAATAGACAGAAAAAGTTCGAGATTTCTACCCTTTAGAATCAGAGTTACAGAAATGACAGGTGCATTGTAACTTGGAGGACTACCATTTATTAAAAAAAAATTACCACAGCAAAAGTAATTTTAGACACAAGTGACCACAGTTTGGTAGATATAACACATTTTCACTCTCCCCAAATATTTTCTCAGATGTCTCTCGCAGGTTCCCAAAACTATCAATTACTTGCATGGTGTGTCTATGCATTTTGTTAACAGTCCCATGGGCTCCTGTGCCTCTAGTATATTCCAGAATTACTGCAGCACACCCTGAGCACTTAGATCTATGTGGTAATCTATCATGCATATATAATCAGCGAAAATTGTGTATTTTTAATTTAGGAGCATTCTTCTTTATGTCCATATTCGTAAGAGGATCTTTGGCCAATGCTTTTAAGATATCATTTTGCCCCATTCGTTGGTTCATTGATTTTCTTCTGCCGCCTCCTACATGACATGGTCCTATATATAGTTCTCGACAATATTTTTACCACTATCAAGTGCTTCCATTGTGTTATTGAACCCAGTGGCCTCTGCTAATTGCTTGTGTTAGTTTTTAAATGTGCTGTATGCTCGTGCAATACCGCTATCCCCCTTATCAATCTGTGCAACGCAGCCCATGCAGGCAGGGCGTGAGGCAAGAAACCAGCTCGCTTCCCTCCTTTACATATCTTTATCTGTGTCTTACTATTTATTTATTCCTGCCAAACTGCATGCAAACACCACATTCTATTTTATAATTAATGATATTTGAAATGCTTATCGCAGCTAACCATTCGCCGTACTTCTTTAAAGTTTCTCATATCCGTTGCATGGAGATCGTGAGGCAAGACGCTAGCACAGCTGTCCATTCGTTTTGCTTTCCCAAAGGTATTTACACATTCGAAAGCAGTTGCTGCATGACAATGCAAATGTGATGGTTTGGTTTCGACTGGAAGATTTAATTTTGCACCGTGCTTATTGAGCTCATGTAAACACTGTCACGCGATTTGATAAGATTAAGGACAGAGCGCATTTTGTGGGTACAAGCCTTATGGTTTTTTCATGGTCGTAAAAGATTTACCCCAACTGATAGGAAGGCACCGCTGTGGTTTCAATCAGTTCATTGCAATTTACCAATAAGATATGAGCTACATGATTTCAAAATTTGGTTATGAGGGACTAAAACATCTTGGGCACAAAATCTGTATTGTGTATTCAGGAGATGGTCATTGTGATGTTACTGAAGAAAAGAATATAAAACATGGCAGACGCAAAACATGATGGCGATGCAGTCAACAAGGCTTGAATTTAAAAATGTAAATTCCAAGATGCTCGAAATTATGTCGACAGCACTGCTGAGCACCATCTCCTATGACTTATATACCGTCCCAGCAGACTTTGCAAATTCGCTGGAAAAGAAACTCGAGATCATGGAAAATAATCTCATAGAAAAACTTGAAGTTGCATTAATATCACTTCTCGCTAAGTTATAAGAAAATGATAAAAAATAACAGCCTACCTCTTGAACCCGCGACCCATTGTACCCACCATGCATAAACTTGTGGTAAAGTATGCTAAATTTCCACAACCCAAAAATAATATTTAATTAGCGACACACACACATTTAAGCGCAATCTGCTCACTTTGTGGTTTCAGCATATATCGTTCGCACATATGCCATGAATAACCACTNTAAGTTATAAGAAAATGATAAAAAATAACAGCCTACCTCTTGAACCCGCGACCCATTGTACCCACCATGCATAAACCTGTGGTAAAGTATGCTAAATTTCCACAATCCAAAAATAATATTTAATTAGCGACACGCACACATTTAAGCGCAATCTGCTCACTTTGTGGTTTCAGCATATATCGTTCGCACATATGCCATGAATAACCACTNACACACATTTAAGCGCAATCTGCTCACTTTGTGGTTTCAGCATATATCGTTCGCACATATGCCATGAATAACCACTATCAAGAATCAAAATTGGGTCACTATGGTAAAAATCATGCGCACGTATTATTGAAAAACTCGAAAAATTGCTAGACTCTAAGCTTGCACAACTTCAAACACAATTATGGCAAAAGTAATCGCTGCTCTGTCTGACATGACTTATAACGATGCTGTGTGAAAGCATTTGTAAATGTATGCAATGCATTAGACATGCATTGGGAACAGTATTCGTGATAAGCTGGACGAGTACTGGAATAAAGCCATGGACGAATATGTGGTGCATGGACTGCAACCTGCATAATCACATAACCGCGATACCATATAAAACTTCGTACTTGTGGTTTAAAAGCACAGTATATTGGCTGATGNCCTGCATAATCACATAACCGCGATACCATATAAAACTTCGTACTTGTGGTTTAAAAGCACAGTATATTGGCTGATGCTACAAGGTTATTACAGTTTATCGTAATTACAGTGTATCCGCTAACCATCTCCGTCTGAAACGATACACTGCGTTAGACGATACATTCAAACCCATGACCTCGAGACTTGAAAATTTACAACATACCATTTTTCCTGCTGAAAAAAAAATTAATGGACATCGAACCCTGGACCAAGAGAAAGCCTAAACTACTTTCAGAGAAGGAAGAAGATGAANCCTGCATAATCACATAACCGCGATACCATATAAAACTTCGTACTTGTGGTTTAAAAGCACAGTATATTGGCTGATGATACAAGGTTATTACAGTTTATCGTAATTACAGTGTATCCGCTAACCATCTCCGTCTGAAACGATACACTGCGTTAGACGATACATTCAAACCCATGACCTCGAGACTTGAAAATTTACAACATACCATTTTTCCTGCTGAAAAAAAAAATTAATGGACATCGAACCCTGGACCAAGAGAAAGCCTAAACTACTTTCAGAGAAGGAAGAAGATGAAGATATTTGCCTTTTGTCTACTTGGAAACAAAGAAAGGAGAGGTCAAATGTCCGAAGCGCGAGTATTCGTTATTATCTGACTTCTTACATGGCCCGACTTAGTACTGCAACTTATGGAGTGTACAGACGAAATAGAAAACTGTACTTCGGAAATAAACAAATATTTCCCTAACCAATAATATAAAACAAGTCGGTGACGAAATATGAGCTGCACCCACACTTTACGGATTACACTTTAAATGTAATCCTGTATAATATTCGCGTGAGTCCTTATGCCAGTCCAGTCTGCTCCTCAAAGTTTTGAAAAACAATGATTCTAACAGCAGTGAATGTGAGGACGAATCTCACTCGAAATTTGTCATTTCTTCATAGCTGTTTCCCGAAATAAGAATATACACTAATTATGGCCCGGAAATTAATTGTGTAGAATATAGAATGGTAGCGGAATATGTGTATTGGAATGACGTTAATGGGCCTGTACAAAAACTGCATCTGCTAATTGCTTCTCAATAAGAAGGAAATTATTGTCACACTAAAGAAACTTCTAATATCCTGAAGCATTACAAGCGGACCAGTACACAAAATAACAATGCCGCAAGAGCAGATATACGACAAGCTCCACAAGCTTGTTAGGCGTAATGTAAATGTGTTTGGTTTAGGCAATTTGTATCAAGTAGACTGGGTATAAATTATTCCCTATTCGTGCGCAAACAAAGGTTTTTAATACATGCCGACAGTTATAGACTGTTACAGGAAGTATGCTTGGCCAGTGCCTGGTAAGAATGAATCAGGCAACTGAGTAACTAATGCCATGAAACTTATTCTATAAAATACGGGTTCTCACATAAGTTAACAAATGAATCTCGGTAAAGAAATGCATAATCTCAAATTTCCCACACTGACAGAGATAAATACGATTAATCATTATTCTACACACACTGACATGAAAGGCATAATTGTCGAAATATGTAACCATACTCTAAAAACCAGAATGGGAAAGTTTTTCACAGCAGAAGGAATCTATAAATGGCTGGTAATACTGCCTTAACACGTGTGTGCGTATAAAAATAAAAATCACAACTCTATTGGCACGCACCCCGTGGAGGTAACAAACAATTGACTATTGAAAACTGTATTCAAAGATAAGAAAATATTGGACAAACATCAACTGAAAGTACATTTGCGTGATTATGTACGTGTCTCACGAGTTAAGAGANAAAAAAATTAATGGACATCGAACCCTGGACCAAGAGAAAGCCTAAACTACTTTCAGAGAAGGAAGAAGATGAAGATGTTTGCCTTTTATCTACTTGGAAACAAAGAAAGGAGAGGTCAAATGTCCGAAGCGCGAGTATTCGTTATTATCTGACTTCTTACATGGCCCGACTTAGTACTGCAACTTATGGAGTGTACAGACGAAATAGAAAAACTGTACTTCGGAAATAAACAAATATTTCCCTAACCAATAATATAAAACAAGTCGGTGACGAAATATGAGCTGCACCCACACTTTACGGATTACACTTTAAATGTAATCCTGTATAACATTCGCGTGAGTCCTTATGCCAGTCCAGTCTGCTCTTCAAAGTTTTGAAAAACAATGATTCTAACAGCAGTGAATGTGAGGACGAATCTCACTCGAAATTTGTCATTTCTTCATAGCTGTTTCCCGAAATAAGAATATACACTAATTATGGCCCGGAAATTAATTGTGTAGAATATAGAATGGTAGCGGAATATGTGTATTGGAATGACGTTAATGGGCCTGTACAAAAACTGCATCTGCTAATTGCTTCTCAATAAGAAGGAAATTATTGTCACACTAAAGAAACTTCTAATATCCTGAAGCATTACAAGCGGACCAGTACACAAAATAACAATGCCGCAAGAGCAGATATACGACAAGCTCCACAAGCTTGTTAGGCGTAATGTAAATGTGTTTGGTTTAGGCAATTTGTATCAAGTAGACTGGGTATAAATTATTCCCTATTCGTGCGCAAACAAAGGTTTTTAATACATGCCGACAGTTATAGACTGTTACAGGAAGTATGCTTGGCCAGTGCCTGGTAAGAATGAATCAGGCAACTGAGTAACTAATGCCATGAAACTTATTCTATAAAATACGGGTTCTCACATAAGTTAACAAATTAATCTCGGTAAAGAAATGCATAATCTCAAATTTCCCACACTGACAGAGATAAATACGATTAATCATTATTCTACACACACTGACATGAAAGGCATAATTGTCGAAATATGTAACTATACTCTAAAAACCAGAATGGGAAAGTTTTTCACAGCAGAAGGAATCTATAAATTGCTGGTAATACTGCCTTAACACGTGTGTGCGTATAAAAATAAAAATCACAACTCTATTGGCACGCACCCCGTGGAGGTAACAAACAATTGACTATTGAAAACTGTATTCAATGATAAGAAAATATTGGACAAACATCAACTGAAAGTACATTTGCGTGATTATGTACGTGTCTCACGAGTTAAGAGAACATTTGAGAAATGATTCATGCCAGGCTGGTCCATGAATTTTCCATAGATATAAAACTCCGTTGTTATGAACCCAGATTGTACTACCTCAAGGAAATGGAAGGTAAACTTATCCAAGGAGGATTTTATGCGCAAGAAATACAAATAACAAAATTTCCTAGTTCGTATCTTGTAGAAAAAGTAATTAAGAGTTAATCTATAAAATAGTTTGTCCATTGGCTAGGATTCCCTGGATTTGCAGTCAGTTGGGATTACAAGAGCAATGTTTGCGATAAGTAAAATTTTGGTTTTTTCGCTAGGCTGCTACCACGATCGAATAAGAACAGTGCATAAGAAGTAATATGCACAATGCTTAAAGATGACACAGCTACAAAAATAGACAACATAAAAGTGTTGTATAATCAACGTTGGATGTTGAATTATGTATATATTATTATTATTAACAATTGTTTTTAAACAAATGTAGTTATTTTTGTTTATTTGCAAAAATGTTTAATACAAAACGTAGTGCACATGTGGCGAATATGAGTACAAACCATTTCTTTATCTACTATCTGCTAACGTACACAGCGGTTAGGCCAGGTGGGAATTCTGATCCCTGCAGCTGCACGAATAGACAGAGATAATGCAATGTCATGTGGGAAAACAACTGTTTTGAAAACCATTTTGTTGATGAATGTAGACAATGGTTCCAAAAACAGTTGGGAGTGCAGGTCTACTTGTCTTGAGGCGTATGGCAATGGACTGAGTACAATACAATATTTAAATTATATACTAAATAATTGTTAAAAAATTCCAACATAAGGCGTGAGATACACGTGTCGTAATTTAGCAGACATAGCGGAATATCTTAATTGGTAGTGGAAAGTCGAGTCTGGTCATATATCATATACAACCCTTTTTATATTAAAATAATAAATAATTAAATGAAACCCAAAACCGACAGGGGGCAAATGCGCCATATGTTAGCAGACCTAGTAGAATAGGTTATTTTTTAATATATATGAGAATTCCGCCATATGCCATTTACATTACTTTTTGTATTAAAATAATACATAATTATTTTAAAAATTCCCATGTACGGTGGTGGACACGTGCACACTGCGTAAGTTAGCAGACCTCGCAGAATATCTTTATAAGTAACAGAAATACGAGTCATATCATATTTCACGTACAACACTTATTGTGCTAATAAAATAAGTAATTAAATAAATCCCAAATACAACAGTGGACACATGCACGCGACGTTAGTTCGCAAACATGGAGATGAGCCTGGTGATTTGGCCAGCGCCATATTTCATTAAAATAAGTAATCATTTGAATAAACCCAAAAATATTTTGACTACATTTGGCATAAGTAAGCAGACCTGAAAGCAAGTCATGCCAAAGTTTCATATATAGTACTTCCTGTATTAAAATAATAATTTTAATAAATCCAGAAAACGACTGCAAACACACACATCGTAATTTAGCAGACATGCCAGCATATTTAATGTAAATTAGTGGTAGAAAGATTAGTCTGGTGATTTGACATGTACCAGTATTCATTAAAACATATACTCAATGCATACCTACGATTATATATGATTTTATATACTTACCATTTATGAGCATCTTGGTGCATTTGGAAACTTTAAAAATGTTAGTTGCATTTCTCTGGAATAACCATTTAGTGTTTGACTACAAAAAATATTAAAAAATTTTTTTTATTATAAATTATTTTAGAATGAGGGATAAAAACACACACACATATATATATATAACTGTTATTCTGCATTCTATTCCTAAAATAATTATGGAAGCTAAAATAACATACATAAATTCTTTAAAATGTAATAGAAACACAATATTAGAATATAGTCATAAGGAGTATGACTGTACCTATATATATNTAGCTGTCATAAGCTATGCTGGTCGTCACCAGCACCCTTGTCAGGCGACGAGGGATTTACAGCAAATGACATCCAATATGGCGGATGAAGGTGACAGAGGCGAGAGAGGGAAGAGAGAAATGAGAGAGAGAGGAAATAAGGAATAAGAGACAAGAAAGAATTATATTGCATGNGAGGCGAGAGAGGGAAGAGAGAAATGAGAGAGAGAGGAAATAAGGAATAAGAGACAAGAAAGAATTATATTGCATGAAGAAACAAGATGGAATGTCAGAACATGAAGAAACAAGATGGAATTAGAGAGCATGAAAATGAAAATTTTAGGAATAATATGGCGACCAAAAACAAGATAGCTATCAGAAACATGGTGACCAACAAATGCCAATGTCAAGGACACAAGATGGTGGAATTCGAGATTGCAGCTACTCCACCCGACCCGCATCCTCCTTCCCTTGTCCTTGGAGGAACCAAACCTACCTATCACAGAGGTCATAGAGTGGACTTGGTATATAACGTTTTAATAAGAAACTAATGTCCGGAAATGTACCCTTTCATGCTACAAGGATNAATAGAGTGGACTTGGTATATAACGTTTTAATAAGAAACTAATGTCCGGAAATGTACCCTTTCATGCTACAAGGATGACACGATTCAAGATTTTAAATCTCCACTTCGTTGTAGGCAATCCAACTTGACAATTGCCGATGTCTGAAGTCACCTGACGTAATATCGGATGAAGAAAACTATCGTGCCATTCATTCCCAACTACATAAGCAATGTTTCGTCATTAATGTATGGGAAGGTCCCACATACTTGACTTCTCTGCAAGAAATACTGGTGGAGTTCTTGGGCGATCTGTCACTGAACATTCGTGAGCAAATGTGTTTCCAACATGATGGCGCACCAGTACACTTTCCACTTACCGTCAGACATCATCTCTACTGTACTTTTGAGGCACGACGGATAGGTCGAGGTCGGCTGATTGCTTGACCACCACGATCTCCGGATTAAATCCTCTCGATTTTTCATGTGGAGCCACATTAAATCTCTTGTTTATGAGACGCTTGTGGAGTCTCAGAAATATTTGCTTTTACATGTTATGGCTGAGGCAAAGGTGATTCAGCACACACCAGGTATTATTGAGCTTGTGTATTGGAACATGCTTCGCAGATACAATGTGTGCAACGAACTTCTTGGTCACCAAATCGAGCAGCTCTTGTAGTGGAGGTTGCTGACATAGGTGAAGCAGGAAATTTGAATTCTTGATTCGTGTCTTTCTTGTAGCACCAAAACGGCATGTTTCCGGCCATGTGTTCCTCATCAAAACTTCATCTACTTAGTCCCCTTTACAACCCTATANGCACCAAAACGGCATGTTTCCGGCCATGTGTTCCTCATCAAAACTTCATCTACTTAGTCCCCTTTACAACCCTATACGTGTGCTAATGAAATTATGAGACTACCTGTATATCTACAATTGGTCTGAACATTTTGAAATATTTGTTCTTATATTTTGCGAAACATCCACACTTACTTGCGATATACATCATTTATTCACCCTCAGCTACTTCCCACAATATTCAGTGTTTTCCTTAAGTAATCAGCATATAATTCGCAGTTCATAAGTAAACTGATTTTCATTTCTCCGATAGTAAAAAAAAAATTAAATAATCCCGAGTTCCTACTATCGCCATATTTTAAGGAGTTTGAAATTAAGGTCATTCAATGATGTATAATCAATTTAAGAATATTAGCAGAATACAGGAAAGTAAACTGCAATTTCTTTTGTTGTATAGCATCAAGCAAATTGTTTATTCTGGCTATTAAAATGTTTTGTAATTTATAATATTACCTTTATAGTTAATTACTCTTCCATTAAAGTATATCGTCTTTTCATGATGTTAATATGGATACCGATATTTTCTACAAATGTATGAAACTAAGGCTATTTTCACGAAATAATTTCCAGTTTCGTTAGAAGTACGTTAAACTTCTAGGCAGGTTCAAGTCAATGTGACTATCTTCATTATCATAGCCATGTTTGTATGGTGTGGCAGCCATCCAATAAAGTGACAGCGATCATTTCTGAGTAGCACTCTGGTGATTGGCTATGCCTACATGGAGGTGTTGCGTTAAACCACATGCACAGATGATTGGTGAGAGAATATCTCCTCCTTTAGATACCTGCGTGAATTATTTACACCATCGATTTTTGCACTTCTTTAACTGACAAACGTACAGACTGGCATGTGCATTGGAGCTCGCTCACCGTCTATTATTCTGCTAGGAATTTGAAGAAATAAATGTTACAAGTTTCATTGTTCCTTATCTCGCACGTTGCCTTCGCGCCTTTTAATATTTGACGTGGGCCTAATTTAGTTGACGAAGCATGATGGCGTAGTGGTAACCCACTGGATATACATTTGGAAGAAACCGGGTTCGATTCCCACTCCGGCCACTCGGAGTTTGTTTTCCACGGTTTTCTTACATCGTTGTAAGCGAATGCTGGGGCAGTTATTTACTCCATCCCATGAACGCCTCCTTTACCCATTTCTGCTTCTCTGAATCGCAAGTTCGGTTATTAATGACCTCGTTGTATACGATATGTTGGGCCTCCCCTTCCCAACTAGTTTATTTATGAGTGTGTAAGGGTATTGTTCGTTAAAAATTAGTTTGTTTCATAAAAAAAATATAATTACGTATTTTTAAAAAAAAATTTACGTCGATTAATGGCAGAAAAGGCTGGGCTGAAGAAGACTGTAGAAAAAGGAGAAATTAATTTGCTATTGAAATATCATATGAATCAGAGGTCACCCTGTAACTTTCCTTCGAAATAAATGCATAAATATATTTCTTCCTTGTCTTCGTTTTGAATTAAATGTTTCTGTGATTTGAAACTTGGTGTTGTACCCTTCAATTCAGACATTTTCCCGACCTTATCACGTGCCATCCCTCTGAAGCAACAATAATACTTATAGACTCGTGTCAACGACTGTGCAACTTCGTCCGAGGCATTCCAGTTGTTCGAGGGAAGTGCGAGGATCTGTGGAGCAGCGGCCGTGTCACGAACCAATTAGCTTCAGGCATAATATGATTCTCCAGAAGATGAAAATATAAATAAATTATAGATTTAACACTTGCCAAAATAACTAATAACATTATAGAAATTGATGCGCAAGTCTATACAATCAATATGTGTAGCGAGTTGGACCCTGGCGGCCAAGCGGTTAGCACGCTGTCCACCCACCACTGCGATCCGTGTTCGAGCCCCGGAGGGGTAGTCATGGATACTCCCATGTGGGGAACGTGGTAGACGTTGGCCCGTATGACGCACAGACTCACCTAGATGTTAAGCACCACCAGTACTTCTAGTGTACATTGCAGGCGTCACTAAATTACGAATGCTAAGTCCATTTTATTGAAGCCTCGTGTTGTATCACGAGGTTCAGTTAAAGACAGGCAACAAATTATATTTGACAATATTCTACAGTTTATTACAGCACGACTACAGTAACTTAGCGCATAAAAATACTGGAACAGTTAAGTGGAGTGTTATACAGAAATTCAAGTTCCGAAAATTCTACTAATTTAAATTTGGTTTAATAATCGCTGTAAAAAGTAAACTGACCTCGTGTTTAATAAAATTTTGTTAAAGGAGTATAACATAAATTTTTCATTTCGACATAAAGTAAGACTTACAAAATTTTTAAATTAATAAGTGTGTGTTTATAAAAAATAAAATTTACAGATGAAAACCATTATATTACATTAAGTGTATTATATTTTAAAACGTTTGCACAATCCTGTTTTTTTATAAAATAACGAGTAATGCTGTTATATTAATAACATGTTTCATTCCAGAAATTTAACTGTCCCAAATGTNTTTTTTTATAAAATAACGAGTAATGCTGTTATATTAATAACATGTTTCATTCCAGAAATTTAACTGTCCCAAATGTTCAAAATTTATCTTATAGTCATACTTCGCTACGTCAACAAACGCACGCCGCTCTTCTCGCAGTTCGAAGTAGTGAATCCTTTCCGCAATAGAGGTCAAGTTTATTTATTTTACCGCCTATTTTTCCAGCACTTACTGGACTGGGCGTCGTCACATATTTACATACATTAATTACATCTTTTGTTATACTTCTTGATAAATACATAAATACGCACTGAAATATTACACTATTATTTCCAACTTTTCTAAAACCCTGCTGAAGTTCTACTTTCAGGATATTCCTCCACCTCATGCAAACAAAGTTTAACCGAGTCTAGAAAATTATGCCAATGGACAATTAATCGCTTTCGTGTGCACTCAGTGTAATGATGTTTTGCATCATAACTATTTCTTACTAGGCATTACAAAAACACCCATTTTTTTCTCATTGTTGTTATTAATATTAATTACAAATAAAAATAATTTATATATAAAATACGATTAAAAACAAGTGCTATCAAAAATAATATAATTTATGATAACAGTAGTATAAAACGCTTTTGATACTTAACATATTTAGGAAGCAACCCAACATGTCATACATGGAGTGATTTCTCAAACCTTTGATTCCAAAAGTGTGAAAAAACCACGAATATACTTTACATATTTTAACAAATACAATACTTCTCACGTTATCATATTAACAATGTTACCTTCTTTGTTTGTATGCATATATATGTGCAATATACACATACACATACTTGCATGCAAACACATATACATTAATGTATAAGTACAGATATAAACGCAAAAAATGAAAAGGAGGGACACAAACACGCACACACACACATACGCACACAGTCACTGATACAGAACAGATATCTCGTAAGTTTTTCTTCCTTCGGGAAGAGGGCTCAATAACCGAATGCAAAAAGACAATCGCGTCACTGCTCGAAAAAGTGATTTCGGTAGTTCTGTTGGCATTGAGTCAGTGTTTGCATCGAGTCAGAAATAAGTATTCGTCGCTTTTAGCACGTGGTTGGAGAGAGCTTCCTTACTCTTCCTCCACTTAAGGCAGGCGGATAAACCTCTTGGAAAGGCGGGACACACGCCGCGGTAATGGCGATGCAGTGAGCTAGGCTCGTATCCAAGTGGATGGTCCTGCCGCCTGATTTCCCGTGGGCGTGTATCTCCCCCTTTCTTACTCTTTCTCCTCCATCTATGTCTCAATAGTCCACGTTCTGCGAGCCGCAAGGAAACACACGCCCGCTACTCTCATTGTGTGCGGAGCCATGCTGCTGGTCTCAGCTAGGTTCCTCCTGCCCCCTCTTTGTATCACAAGTTTGTGTTCGCCTTACCGACACACACTTCAAAGCCTTGACCTATAAGGTTTACATTATTTATTTCAGAAAACACTGAGGCAAGTTCATTTCCATTCCAGGTTCACAGATGTAACTGTTATTATCTATTTACGTACCATCTCTCATTAATATTTTGCCATTTTCTTAGGAGACAGTAGTTCAAAGCAAATTTTCTAGATCACTGGATATTTATAGTGTTATACAGTGTGTTTAGAGGGTGCTTAAGTTACATAAGATATGATTCAACTTAGGTAGGCTATATTAGGTTGGGTTACATTAGGATAACTTAAGCTAACTGAAATAAATACACTATAATATCACTAAATTCAATATAACTATTGAATAACTAGCAAGAAAAGTTACTAATAATTACCAATTTAAAATATGAATAAACCGAGCATAAGACCTTTACATTTAAATAAAGATGCAGATATCAATTAACGTTTGATACTCTCTCTAGAGGAACATGTAGTAAATAACAAAATAAACATATTTTTAATTGAGAGATTGGTTGATTGTACACGGAAGTTGGAATTTTTCTAATACATTTTACAAATAAAAATTTTTCGAGTATCTACAAAAAACAAATGTTACATTTCTAAAAATATTTAATTTCATTGAAATTATTTTCCGCCAATTCGTCGCACAGGTTACTGTAAGTTTATACGTAAAAGCACTTTACGCCACAAAAACAAATTTGTTTTTCAAACATTTATTTCAAAAGTATTTATCTTTTAACCAACCGTGCATAAGCATATCTAACAAAACAACAGATTTCCCTTTCTGACACTGTCGGCATGCTCCAGAATATAGGAAGCCAGGTTTATGAAGCTCTGTTTTTCTCCACAAAGGGCATTTACTCGTGCTGAAGTTGAAGGAGTACGGCCACGACTTAACTGACATCTATGCATCTGAAAACAATTGTGTAATGGAGTAGAGGGGACCTGGTCGGCGCTTAAGAACAAAGTATTGAGTCCCCGTGAAGACGAAATAAGATAAAGTTGGAGTGGCAGCGGAATGAAAGGGTGGGGAAACGGGAGTACCTCGAGAAAACCAATCGGCCAACGACAACGACCGCCACGTTTCCTAATTGTGAGTATCCGGGTGGCTCCGCCGATAATCGAACCCGTTTGGTCTTGTTGGGAGGCGAGTAAGCTGACTACTATACAACTGTAACCGCAAACTGTATAGCGAAATATAAAATTAGTAAGTCTTTTTGCACAGTTTAGACAGTGGCGACATGCACGTGAACCTGTATTTTAAAATACCATAGCCACGAAATTGGAATGTATCACTTCTTTCACTGAATGAGAACCAGTGATAAACCTAAGAAATAAAGATTGGCTTGGTAAATACACATCACTATCACGCAATGTGAAATATTACGTCCGTACATGTAAAATACTTTTAAAAAAATTATAAAATATCGCAAGATAATTTACATTCTATTTCTGACATTTTAAAGCCAATACATGTAAAAAAAATTTACAAATATATAACTGATCTTATCGCGACCGAAAATAATGACTTATCTTCAATTAAAACAATCTATATTTATTTTTCAGGAATGCATTTATGATCTGAAAAGTGAAGTTAATATTATTTCCGACTTCACATTTTGAAAATATGATTATCTGGAATGAAGTACTTATAGCATTATCAATATTAAAACAAATATGTTATTATTCATACGTCGTCAATGCAATGTGTTAAGAAACAAACTTGCTATTAAAAAGAATATATTATAAAGTGTGTAGTATCATTGTTGGTTCCGTTTTTTATAGTTCAGGGATATAAATGTCAAAAGTTACAGATGCCTGGTGGTTTAATAACGCTCCGGTTATTTTGCCCCTGAGAGCCGACCGTGTGATTGGCTATAAACATCAACTTCAACAGTTAACGTAATCTTGATGTAGTAGCAAGTACTTCTAGAGTTATAACTCTCCAGATACACCTCCTATAAATGGTGCCTAGGGAGATATAATTTTAAATCTACGCTTTGTGTAGTACCAGATATCAGGAGAGTATATAAATTGGCCTCGCTTGCGCTTTCAAGTATCCTGCTGGCAAACTCTCAGACAAGACAATTTTTTAAGGGATCTTTCAGAAATAATATTTAGGTATGCTTCGCCAAATTTTACCAACATGAAATTTCAGAAGCAAAGGTTTATTTAAAACTGTATTTGCTATAAAGTGATATGAATTTGGGGTAATTCTTTATGCCTGAGAATGTATTCTCTTGTTTACGGTAATGTATTTTTCTTGGTGACACAATATAATCAAAAGCTATGATTCAAAGCAATGGTCGGCACAGAAAACTTCGGAAAGCAATTATTTAAAACGAGACTTGTTCTGTTGTACGTTTAAGTATGAACATACTTTAGGCATTGTCTGAGGCAAAGCAAAATGAAAGATCATAATTTTTAAGTACGTTTATTTGAATAGAATATATTGATTACGTGTAGAATGTTCTAATATCACATAGTAAAAAAAAAATGAAATTTGACTGAAATTATAGNCGTTTAAGTATGAACATACTTTAGGCATTGTCTGAGGCAAAGCAAAATGAAAGATCATAATTTTTAAGTACGTTTATGTGAATAGAATATATTGATTACGTGTAGAATGTTCTAATATCGCATAGTAAAAAAAAAAAATGAAATTTGACTGAAATTATAGAAAAAAAAACGGGTTTCATATAAAATAAATTGGAAAATAACTATCTCCTAATGGGAAACACAACCACGTCTCAAAATGAATTTCACAGTTCCCTGTCTAAGAGAACAAATCTGCATAACAAACACATCAGGGAAGTAGAAAACTACACGCGAAAGCTGACACTTGACTTACGTCACCGTTTGACGCCGTAATCTCAAACTGCAGCACATCTCCCTATCTTGTCGGTTTAAAGACGGGTACCCGGCTTGCTGTGGTCACCTTGTTGCGACAGATAAGGAGGTTCATTGACCGTCTACAGTGAGTGTAATTACTGCAGCGAGCACACGCACGTGTATGTCAATATATAAATATATATATGTATATCTCTGCGTGTGTTCGTTTGCGTGTGTGAGTGCTGGGATGCCTTTAAGACACACATTACTTAATGTTGCACCTGTATGGGAAATTTGATTTAACATAGAATTTTTTTTTAATGTTAGTATTTACTGTTATTTTGTGGTAAAACTTGGCGCATTTAATTTAAAAAATAAGTCAATCTTCCAATTTTAAAATTTTGCCCTTAAAAGTATATTTTTAAACGTAGATTAATATGGGAATATTATTTTCTGTACTTGTTTCGTTGTACTTGTAATTCCTCTCGTACGTGAACAATTTTATTTTGTAGTCACAGTGTTTTGGTGTTAACACTACTCTGTGTGGCTCAGTCTACGTGTAATAAAGATTAAAAAATTTGGAAAAACATATGAAAAATAATGGATGGATTGTAATCTATCACTACACACAAAAACACACGCACACACACAAATATGAATACGTGCGGCGAACGATATTAAATATTTTGTGGTCAGTTTTTCGTCATTGCACGTATTTCGATAATCTGTGAAACAGTATCACGGTTCTTTAAAATCCACTATAATCACGGAAATAACTGCGTTTGTTGCATGCACGAGCGTGAACATGCGATCTGTAGGCACGCGCTGTGCCGGGTTAGTTACTTTTCTGGCTACCCAAATCCTTAGATTCGTAGTATTTGGTCAGTGCCGGTGAATTAAACTAAAATAGTCTTCGTTAGTTCTCGTCTAGCAGCCGGCATCATTATACCCACCGACTGGAACAACACACCGAAGTTACGTTAGGATAATTTATTTACTTCCTCGTTAAGGCAACTTATATCTTAGTCTGTGAACCAACCAAGAAAGGTGGTGAACGTATTCTCGGTAGAAATACTCTTACTTCCAGGAATAATCTATCTACTGAATGTTTTTTCATTCTTTACGTCGTATTNGGTGAACGTATTCTCGGTAGAAATACTCTTACTTCCAGGAATAATCTATCTACTGAATGTTTTTTCATTCTTTACGTCGTATTATAAACATAAATTCAGTTACTCGTGGCGTTATCTTAGCTGTATTTCCATTTGCGCATGAGTTTTCACGCAAAGTTGCTATTCTACAGCAAAGCGACACGGCTGGCACATAGAATATTTGTAAAGAAACAAGATGTTACCAACATAGCTAATGAGCCTACTTTCTCCTTAATCCAAAAAAATTATTTTGATGACGTTCTTGAAATCTTGAATGGTAAGCTGAACTTGACGTCTCGTAGACGTCTCGTAGCATTAGAGATAGGACCAGGAACATATGCATTGTTAGTGAGACAATTACTAATACACACGTGCTTTACCCAGGACTTGAACCCAGAAACACTCGTTCCGTAAGGTGACGTGCAACCAACAGTATTGCGGAGTCAGGATTCAGAGCATCAACTTCGGTTATAAGCAGTCTAATGTTTTGAAAGAAAGGGTTTATTTAACTTGAATTATCTACAAAGTCCTCATTTTGAAAAAAACATATGTGAGTCACTTAAACCATCTACGTTTACGTTGCATACCTAAGAATTATGAGTTTGTAGAATTAGATGGAAATAATGTGATTTTTATCCGAAATAAGGCATAAAAACTTCATTTGCTCATTTGCCTCTATTGTGGAATAATACCTTGGACAGTCTCTCTACATTGGTATAACCGATTCTTCACGTTGTAATTGTCATTAAATAAAGTGTGGCTGAACTTGGTTAAATCGTTTAATATATATTATAAAGTAATCTCATTTAATTAAATGTCTACGGCTTCTAATTTGAAAATATTTGTCTAGCTATTTAAATCGTGCAATTTTACATTGCATGCTATAGCACTTCTTTACAGCAACATTTGGTGGGGATTAGTTAATATCTTCCAGAAATACGGCATAAATGTTTAATATACTCACATGGCACTAGGTTACAAAAAGACGGGCAAAAGTAACCCTCTGTAATTGTATTTGCTGCTTGTAATGGCTAGTGTCAGCATGCAAAGTTTTGTTGAATTTTGTTATGTTATTTAATAGATATTGTATAAAAAACAAAATTGTCAATTCTGTCGCCATTAAAAAAATGCCTGACCCACACGAAACATGTCCTTACGTAGCACTACTAGTGTGCTAACTTCGGTGGAATCGGCTTATTGATTCTCGAGATATCTGATAAAAACCGGGTTATTTGGATGTAGTGCTATCTTGAAGAGGTTCTGTATAAGCAAATATTACCACGTTTTTCAGGGTTACTGCCAGCATATAAATGCTGTTTGAATCTGTGGGAATAGGTTTATTGGTATTCGAGATGTGTCATAAAACCCACAGGTTTTCATGTGGCGCTACCTCCATTAATGGCGGACAAAAAGGTTATATATTAGCACAGTCGATGTGTGTCATAAATACCTCCAGCATATATTTTTTTTTAATGGTTTGGGACATACGCTGAAGTGCCAAAAAAAACTGGTATGCCTGCCTAATATCGCGTAGGGCCCTTGATCACGCAGAAGTGCCGCAAGATGACGTGGTATGGACTCGACTAATGTGTGAAGGTATGCAGGAGGCAATTTACACCATGAATCCTGCAGGGCAGTCCACAAATCCATAGGAGTGCGAGGCGGTGGAGATCTCTTCTGAACAGCATGTTGCAAGCCATCCCAGATATACTCAATACTGTTCATGTCTGGTGATTTAGGTGGCCAAAGGAAGTGTCTAAAGTCAGAAGAGTGTTCCAGGAGCCACTCAGTAGCTACTCTCGACGTGTGGGGTGTCGTATTGTCCTGCTGGAATTGTCCACGTCCGTCGGAATGCACAATGNGAGGCAATTTACACTATGAATCCTGCAGGGCAGTCCACAAATCCATAGGAGTGCGAGGCGGTGGAGATCTCTTCTGAACAGCATGTTGCAAGGCATCCCAGATATACTCAATACTGTTCATGTCTGGTGATTTAGGTGGCCAAAGGAAGTGTCTAAAGTCAGAATAGTGTTCCAGGAGCCACTCAGTAGCTACTCTCGACGTGTGGGGTGTCGTATTGTCCTGCTGGAATTGTCCACGTCCGTCGGAATGCACAATGGACATGAATGTGTGCAGGTAATCGGACAGGATGCTTACGTATCTGCCACCTGTCAGAGTCATATCTAGACGTATCAGGGGTACCATTCCACGCCAACTGCACACGCCCCATACCATGACAGAGCCTCCACCAGCTTGAACATTCCCCTTTTGACAAGTAGGGTTCATGGATTCATGAAGATGTCTCCATACCCGTACACGTCCATCCGTCCTATACAATTGGAAGCGAGATTCGTCAAACCAGGCAAAATGTTTCCAGTCATCAACAGTCTAATGACAGTGTTGGCGGGCCTAGGCGAGGTGTAAAGCTTTGTGTCGTGCAGTCAACAACGTTACACGAGTGGGCCTTTGGCTGCGAAAGCCCACATCAATGACCGTTCGTTGAATTGTTGATGCCCCAGCATTGAAACTGCGCCAATTTGAGAAAGGGTTACACGTCTGTTACGTTTAATGATTCTCGTCAGTCGTCGTTTGTCCCGTTCGTTCACGATCTTTTTCCAGCCGCAGCGATGTGGATGATTTTATGTTTTACCGGATTCCCAAAATTCACTGTACAGTCGTGAAATGGTCGTACGCGAACATCCAAATGTTATCGCTACCTCGGAGATGCTATGTCCCATCTCTCGTGCGCCAACTATAACACCACGTTTAAACTCACTGAAATCTTGATAACCTGCCATTCTAGCAGCAGTAACCGATCTAGCAACTTTTCCAGACGCTTGTTGTCTTATATAGGCACTGCCGACTGGATAGCGTTACTCTGATTGGTTCCATACCTCTGTTATTTGCCTACCCACGCCTATACCAGTTTTTTTTGCTCTTCAGTGTATGTCACATTAACATAAAATATTGACATGTCTTTTATAGTTTTTAATATGTGAATATATATGTGCTATCATACAAAATAGCAGACAGAAGGGGCTCTGTGTAGACACATTTGATGGATTTAATATATACTACCAGCATTCAAAGATTTGTCGAAATTGGTAGCATGGTGAAGGGCTATATCGTACTACACGAATATATTCATATGGACGACATTTTGAAAACAAGTACTTGACCTATTAAGAAAGTCATTTTACAAGGTATTAAAGTATTACCTTTTTGTCGAATTTTGTTATAGTTGGTTCATTATTTCCCGAGTTATTACATTTAAACTTTATATGTATGTTACACTATATTACAAAATGGCGGAAAAGAGGGATTGTGGTTAGACAAATTTGAATACTGTGATGTATAATGACGGCATAAAACGATAATTTGAAATTTTTTACATGGTTTCTTAGATGTTACATACTAAGTTTATATCGTTATATATCCGCACATTTTGAAAATAAGTATTTGACCTATTCAGAACATATCTGGTATAAATCNCAAGTGATCATTGCTGATCTTGTACAAATGGTATTTCACTCAAATATGACCCACTTTAAGTGTGGAATTCGTTCAGACGATGTGCAGCTATTATCAGAGACTAAACGAAGTTAACATCACACAGTGAATATCCTATCATTAATTGCAACTAAATGCATTGCCGGTAAGCAGAAATTGGCAAGATTTAACAACGCCACCAGGCTTTCTCGCAGAAATATACTAAGTTTCCTTTATTTGGCTNTTAACAACGCCACCAGGCTTTCTCGCAGAAATATACTAAGTTTCCTTTATTTGGCTCTTGTGTATTAAAATATTCAGGTTCAAAAATGATGTAAAATTGATATTTATTTGGTTAGTGTGATTACAAGATATTTAAATTTATGTGTTTATAAATATGAAATAGTGATACTAACAGTGCGTAATTACCGAGTGATAACTGAGGTTAAGTGATTACAGTTAATTGTTGATTATTACCGCACGTTACACTGTCATTAAACGTAAAACAAGCAGATCGAAAGATCGCGGAATGATACATATATCTCTTGTACAGAAAACTGAAATAGTTTTATATATACAGAATATTTGGTATCTTAAAATGTTGCGTCGTAATTGTTGTTACTTACATATTTACATAAAATCGTATCAGAATATTTTCACTCGTTAAAACGTTATTGGTGGTTGAAGAGGGTACAGGAGAGAGGAAAGCACATATCTCAGACAAACAGTAACATGATAGCATAAGCTAATATTTCCAAGGAAAGTAGGCTAAAAAGCGAAGAACTCCAATCTTCAACCGCAAAATAGCGGACTTCGCATAAAGAGAGTTTGTTTATTTGGTCAGCCTAGGCGAGAAAAAAAAACAGTTTTCCGGTGACTAAGAAACATTTGTTGGCAACCACCAAATTCTTTTGTCAATATAGACATGACAAATGAATTAGTTGTGCCAACAACTTTTTTATTTGTCATTCCAGTATTTAGTGGATACTACAAAATTACGTTTGTGGTCACCAATAAATTCAGTGTATTAGTAGGCGTTAATGTGTTGTTAGTCGGAGCAAAAATATTACGATGATATCAGGAATACTAGTTTGTGAGGTTCGCAAAGTCGTAATGAGTGAGGTTCGAACATTGGATCTCTCATCTACGAGCTCAGCGTGTTGCCATTACGCTATCTTGCTCGACTTCAGATCTTGGCCTTCTGCATGTATAAAACTGAAATGGTAAATAGTGGCACGCACGACCAGGCTTACGGACGTCAACTCACGGAGATTTAATTTTCTGGAATCGTTTACGTGTAGCACCTACTAATATTATAAATGCGAAAGTGTGTATGTGTATGTGTGTGTATATTTGTTACCACTCAGCTCCATAACGGCTGGACGAATTTTGATTAAATTTGTTATGTAGGTAACTTAGGTCTTGAAATAGGACAAAGGATACTTTTAATCCCGGTAAATTGTACGGGTCCTGTGGAATAACAACAACAAAACATAATTTTGCAACGGCTGGGAACGTGACCGAAATAATTTTTTCCTCTGGTTTCAGAGTTTATCAGTCCGTCCAACGACCTCTGAAATGACTTAACGACTGCTATCAATCGATAACAACCGGGACCGAATATTTAACGTGCCCTCTGAAGCCCGGAAGCGCTCAGATATTATGCCACTAAACGGTCACCCATCCAAATGTGTGCCTCTGAGAACGTTGTTTAACTTCGGTGATCGATTAAGATCCCTCAGTCAAGCGCAAAAAGTACTACCTATGTACACTTATTTCTAAAGCTACAACTTGATGAAACTAGCTTTCTTATTTTCATACATCGACACTGGAAAGCGTAAATGTCGTAACAACGCGATAAATGCACAGATACACTCCAAAACCATACCCTACTTCTTGGCTATCGGGTAAAAAATATTTCCTTCCTTTTGGGCTGCCGTAATCAGTTAAAACCTAGACGAACATATCATAATTTTATAATTCTGTTTTCACATAAATTTATTTTATTTTCCCAATTTATATATAAGTGTATCACTGCAAAACTAAATTGTACCTGGGCGAAGCCGGGCCGGTTCNATGACTTAACGACTGCTATCAATCGATAACAACCGGGACCGAATATTTAACGTGCCCTCTGAAGCCCGGAAGCGCTAAGATATTATGCCACTAAACGGTCACCCATCCAAATGTGTGCCTCTGTGAACGTTGTTTAACTTCGGTGATCGATTAAGATCCCTCAGTCAAGCGCAAAAAGTACTACCTATGTACACTTATTTCTAAAGCTACAACTTGATGAAACTAGCTTTCTTATTTTCATACATCGACACTGGAAAGCGTAAATGTCGTAACAACGCGATAAATGCACAGATACACTCCAAAACCATACCCTACTTCTCGGCTATCGGGTAAAAAATATTTCCTTCCTTTTGGGCTGCCGTAATCAGTTAAAACCTAGACGAACATATCATAATTTTATAATTCTGTTTTCCCATAAATTAATTTTATTTTCCCAATTTATATATAAGTGTATCACTGCAAAACTAAATTGTACCTGGGCGAAGCCGGGCCGGTTCGNATTTTATTTTCCCAATTTATATATAAGTGTATCACTGCAAAACTAAATTGTACCTGGGCGAAGCCGGGCCGGTTCGCTAGTAATCATATTAATTTGTTCGTAACCTGATGAAAAGAACCAAACAAAAACAAATATGGCGTTGTGGCAAACGTAGCCACTTCACAATATGCCAAAGAGCATGAGCTGAATAAAACGGATTTAGTTTTGCAGTCACAGGGAAAGTTTAATACTGTGGATAACATGAATTGTATTGCTGTTAACTAAATATTTTGTGGCAGTCAATAAACGTAGTTTGCAATAAAGGGACAATACACCGAATTGGTGAGCACTAACTTTCATAAAGTTTTGCATAACAACTATATCTTACTATTTATTACCAACACACGTGTTTACTACCTGTTTATTCATATTAATTATAATGGAAATGTTGTAATTTATAGATCAAATATAGGTACGTAAATTTTCAGTTTATCCAAAAATAAGGTGTTTTTATGTGGTCACAAGTATAAAACGCTCGTGAAGCTTAGCATATTTAGTTATCAGCGAAGTACAACACGTGGGCTGATTTTCGAATATTTGATTCCAAAGGGTTAAGAAACTGTGAATTGACTATATGCAGTAATGTGTAAATACCCGAAATGTAAAATCACCGCGTGTTAACTGTGTTGGTGTGTTTAAGAGTGTTCAATAATACAGGGGGCACGTATTATTGTTAATTAATTTGTGCACTACGATAATTACATTACGCCGCTTTCCGCTCGACATAACACGTCAGAGTCTTGTCACTCATGGAATAGCGAGCTTAAATCCACGCGAGATCGTAGCGAAACTGACGTGATAAAGTCATCTCCATCGGCGTGTGTATCTAGCAGTTGTTACACCAGGCGCGTGNAGATCGTAGCGAAACTGACGTGATAAAGTCATCTCCATCGGCGTGTGTATCTAGCAGTTGTTACACCAGGCGCGTGCAGTTTGATTACCTGAGTCATTTAGGCTTTTGTTGTCTATATCGCGACACGACAAGTCTCTTTGTGAGATAGAAATGTACTTCACACTGCATGCAGCCTTTCGAAGAGAGGTGCAGTAGCAACTGTAAAAAATAATCGCGAATAAAACAAATTGAAATGCACAGAGTCTTGACGAGTATCTTATATTCGATGATATCATGACACTCCAATAGCTTTTTTTCTCAGAGAAAAATACATCTTTCCGTATAGTTTGTTTCGTATCAGGACGCAAAGAAATCACATTAAAGATACTTTTTAATGTGTATTTTGATAACTGTATAGCACGCCAGTATTCAGGCATTCTTGCGAATTCACAACTGAGTTTTGTTCTAAAAATTATGCTACTTTTCATGTATATTTCCTGAATTAGGTTATTACCGGATAAAATAGTAAGATATGTTTAAATCGTCCACCATGTTACTGTAGAAAGTATTTACAAGGCTTTTATAAACCAGCAGTTACATGATAACAACAACATTCAGGAATTGTTAACTTTGCGAAGTCACATGCATTTGTGATTATGTTTAAAACCTCATAGTTGCTATCAGAGAAAGTCATACTTACATAAAATAATACGAGAACCTAAAAAAAATGTTGCAAGTTGTGAAAAAGCTGGTATAATTAAAAACAATTAGTTATTGTTGCAGCTAATTAGCCTGTATTCTCATGCAATTTTGGGTCTGAGGCACTTAATTAGTGCGCATGGCTACCTAAATAAAATGACCACTTACTTCCAAATTAACGACAGCAGTGCAAGTTCGGCTGTTGTTGATAATTGCCGGGAACATCATTAAATAGGGCGTTGTGCCAGTTTTCTCTCTCCCAAGTAATATTTAACATTTCTGTTTCCTCTTAGTCCGGGAAACCTTTGTTTTATTTTAATTAATTGTGAAAAAGAAGCCTAACGTTCCCAACGTTCAGTTATCTTCCTTGTTACACGTAATTTCTATAGGTTTTTGTGATTAATGTGAAAACGAACAAAGAAACGAACATTTTAATGACTCTCTTTAACTGGAGTTAAGGTAACAGTGAACAGTTCAGGAACTGTTCAGTCACCATGAAGGTTTGATATTTCTAATTAGAAATTTATTCTAGTAAATAGTATATATTTTACTAGTTTTGTGATGTATTTTTTGCGTGATATTAATTTGTCAAAAAAAATTGTACTGAATTCCTAAATTTGTTTGTAATGCATTTCGTGTCGTTACCGAATATGCAGTTATCGAGCAAGGTTGCTATTAAGTTAACGGAATTCTTTATTCTTTCATACTTCCGACTACAACAAGTTTGACATGAATTTGTCCGTCTCAAACTTTTCTTGTATTTATTGTAGTTTGGTCAATATTCAATTTTACCGCATANTGACATGAATTTGTCCGTCTCAAACTTTTCTTGTATTTATTGTAGTTTGGTCAATATTCAATTTTACCGCATAAAAGTGAGTGAAAACGAATCCGAATTTTTGCCCCCTGTTAAGATTTCACTATCTATTAAGTGATTATTTATTATTTTGTCATTATTATTTGTTTGTAGTGGTGCTCGAGAACATGGGTTTACGCGTTGCTTTGCAACACACGGCTTCCTAGCTGAGGTTCCCTGACAATATGCATCAAGTATCGTGTTGCTGCCAGCCAAGTATCATCTAAAAGGAAAATGGATATTTCTGGTAATATTTTGGTTTCTGGAAGAAGACATTTCGATATTTGNGCCAAGTATCATCTAAAAGGAAAATGGATATTTCTGGTAATATTTTGGTTTCTGGAAGAAGACATTTCGATATTTGACTCTCAATCACTAATTTGAAACAATTTCTGTTTTATACTTTATGCCTTCTGTGGAGAAAGATGATCATTGTATACTGTAATCAGTTCAATAGAGCAACATTTGTATAAGAAATGTCAAATAAAAATGTTTTAGAATCATGTAGTTTNTATACTGTAATCAGTTCAATAGAGCAACATTTGTATAAGAAATGTCAAATAAAAATGTTTTAGAATCATGTAGTTTATAGTGGAGGCCCTATCATTTCGCGTTATTACTCAGAACCAAGTCAGACGGCACACAAGTATATGTTAGTTTCCCGCGTGTCAATGGTCCTTCGCTTTTTTTTAAGTTGACTTTATTGACATATTGATCGATACATTTGCCTCTGGACATAGCGTGTGTGAAGTTTGACGAGCTCCGGTTAGACCAACATGACGACACATGCGCGACATGCGACCTGAGGGTCTGCCGCGAAGG
>NQII01008891.1:10541-60218 GCA_002778355.1 Clitarchus hookeri | reverse complement strand
TTCTTAAATGTCCACCAAACAATTATTATTCAACGTCGATATGTGGAACTATTTTTCTTCGTCGCTGCCAGGCTACTGGGCGCCGCCTGTCAGTGTGCCCATTAAAATACACGCAGGTAAAGGCAGTGACATTTTCAAAAGTTGATTTGAAAAGTACTTAGTTAATTGTAGACATCTTATATATGCATATTTAATTTTTCCTCTAAACGATAACATTCGCGAACCTCACTGATAAAAGTGACGAAAAAAGTGATGACATAAATTTGGAAACTTACTAACAGAATCGTGAAGATTATAAATCTGCACACATTGTTAAATAATATTTAAATAATATGTATATACTTCCTAGATGATGTGTATGGCTACAGTTTAAATTTGTTATTGAAACCACTAGAATAATCGTAACTTAATTTTGTGGTTCACATGCAGTTTCATTATGATTTTCAACAATAAAATTAAAGTTTATAACAGCTGGTGGTTGAACCCGACTAGCAACCGAGCCCAATTGTAGTATACCGGAGAAAACGTTACACGAGAATAACGGTATTTGATTAGTTATTTTTAATCCTTTGGCACAAAATAAAATGTTAGAATCCTCATACGTACGGTATAAGAAGTGCTTTGACATTTTAATGTCCTTGAAACAAT
Organism: Clitarchus hookeri; assembly: GCA_002778355.1. NCBI lineage: Eukaryota > Metazoa > Arthropoda > Insecta > Phasmatodea > Phasmatidae > Clitarchus > Clitarchus hookeri. The sequence continues at coordinate 59,570 of NQII01008891.1, read as the reverse complement.
CTATTGGCAAATGCGTTTCGTTTAATATTAATGCCGATGGTTCATAGGGCTATTCAATTGTTTTTTCCCCGTTGGGTTACTAACAAATAATAACAAAGCTTGACGGGTCTTATTCGCTTATATAAGCTGTAATGATAGAAATAATATGTAATTTTTATGCATGTTTTACGCTTGTTATAATTACAGTTGACGTCAAATTGGGTAATTATATTCACAAATACATACATATTTTTTTGAAATGATGATTTTTCCGCGAGTGTTGTCTACTAAATAGCCCTGAGTGTTGTCAGTGGAAACAAAAGTAATTATATGTATAAAGTTATTACTAAAATTGGATGACGTCACAGGCGCGGCCGGCGGCCTCGTTCATCTCCCCCTCTCGACGCTCTCAACCCATGGCCGGCCATTCCAGCGACCCGTAATAATAAAAAAAAAATATTTTATAATAAAAAAACATATCGACCCGCTACCTTGGATTTTTATTGATTTTCATAGAAAAGGAGTCAGTTTGCGTAAAAACCTCCACTCGCACGACTACCACGACCCAGTTTGAGTGCCGATTGCCAGTCTGTATACTTATTTACGAATTCAAATATGTAATATTCTATACGCAGGAAGAATGATAAAAATAATCAAAAAAATCGAGGAAATATAACATTAACCTCACATACATGAAAGTAACTTCCAAAATGCCAAAACCACTCAACATAAGCAAATTTCAGCGCTTATAAATATATTACAAATATGGGAACGATACTAAAAATGTTACTGCTGTGCAACACAAAAAATAAATTTCTCCTTATTGAACAAACTAAATATATGAAATAGTTGAATGTGTGCTCGTATATACTAATATAAGTTTAATAATAACTTTTACTTATGCTGTACGCTGTATTATTGTATACCGTTCTCTTATCGTTCATTAGAATAACGGATATCCTGTTTCTTGTTCGATTTTCCTCATTATGGAGGCAGGGAGTGTGTATGTATGTATATAATATGGTCCTATTCTTCTGACATAAAATATAATTATACGGATATATTCAACTCCGTTGTCAGATTGCTATTATCTCTTATGGGGGAAATAAATATAAAATAAGAACGGGTTCATAACTATCTTTTAACCTACTACATTTCACCTGGAAAATAGTGTTTAATATTTCCTAGCTTTTCGGTGTTATTTGCATAGCAACCAATTCAATTGTTACTTTTGTTTGAGCAAAAGACCAAGGATGGGTAATTTATTTTCCATAAAATCTAAATGGCGTTAAAGATTTTTTAAAAGTTATCTGCTTAATAAAATTCAATTTTTCTGATTAGAATTTTGTGAATATTTTTAAAACAGTGTTATTTTTATTTCTCCGTGAGAGCGCAACTGTGGCCCGTCCGTTAACTGACTAGGCTAATTATTTTCTGAGAAACTACATCATACACCACTGACGCAAGTAGACAAATGATGAGTTACGTGCGACATGTTTGACCGTGTGTTTCGTATGTGTAGTTCAAGAAAAAAAAAAGGAATACTGTAGATTTTAGTGCTTACGCCTGTCGAAGACATGTTAATGTGGTGTCTGTCGGGTGTTCCTAGAACAAGCCTTTCTTGCTCTGGTTGGATGTGTTTCTTCTGTTGATCGCGCCGTGCGCATGCTTGTGTCTAAAAGAGACGTCTCCCGGTCTTCGACGCTGTCGGTGTCCCCGGAACAAGATGTCGCTGCTGAATGTGGTGTTGATCGTGACACTGGCTGTCCTCGCTCTGCTTCAGCACGGCGAATGCCAGTTGGCGCGGGTCCCGCTCAAAGAAGATCCTAGTAAGTACCCGGGCCTTGTCGTCCATAAGACATGCATAAAACCCATAGGTCTTACGCGCACTCAACAGCTTACTCGTCCATGCGAGCGTTGCAACTCAAACACATCATTGTTTGGCAGGGCAGGGAGTTGCCGTGTCGGCGCCATTGCTGTAGGGCCAAAATTTCAACAGCGAAACGAGTCTTATTGTAAGCAGTTGTGTTTATTATAAGTTTTAAAACACTATGGAATATTTCATTGAACTGTTTTTTTTCAGGGCAGAAATTAAAGCCTAAATTTTGTTTCCCTGCATATCGTCCAAAAACGTTGCAAGTTGCCCTCTATTTACGATGTTTATTCTTCTTTCTAACAGTGTTTTATACAAGATGTTTTTTAGTAACACGTCGAATTTCAAACCACGTCTATGGACTAATATAAACAAAAAATCCTTGTAGCAATATGTTCGGAAAATCCATCTAGTATTTTTAAATGTGAATTGAAATAAGCAAAACAGCGCCGGGAGGTAGCAACTTCACGTACTAGCGTGAACAACAAGTTGCATATCTGGAAGGCGAANGGTAGCAACTTCACGTACTAGCGTGAACAACAAGTTGCATATCTGGAAGGCGAACGGAACTGGCGCACCATGCGTGAGATAAAACGGAACCACTTCGGAATCACTTATGGCAGCCTGTACTACTCCATTTCTTATCTCCCATTGTTCATGTAGTTTAACACACGTGTACTAACTAGCAACCACTAGCGGCGCCCACGTACTTCGAGGTTATGGTGTTCTATGTGTAGGAGCGTCAGTTCCGTTCGCCTTNTAGCAACCACTAGCGGCGCCCACGTACTTCGAGGTTATGGTGTTCTATGTGTAGGAGCGTCAGTTCCGTTCGCCTTCGTCATATGAAACTTGTTTTGCACGCAGGTACGATAAGTTGCGGACTCCCGGCGCTGTTTTGCTAACTTAGATTTTAATTTTTAAATGCTAGCAGAGTTTTCCGAAGATTTTTTTACCACAATTTTTTATTTATATTAGTTTATAGATACTGTGGTTTGAATTTCGGCATGTTATTCAAAAACACCTCGTACTACAGCAACAGTGCTGTATCCTCACTGGACACATCGCTGTTTCAAAACCCTTTGTTCACCACTTAAAATATCGTGCCGGGCGATGCCGCTGGTTCAGCGGGTTTTCTCGGGGATCTCCCATTTCCCCCGCCCTTTCATTCTAGCGCTGCTCCATACTCGCCTCACTTCACCCTCATCGGCTCTCAAGACCTCGATGTTAAGAGCCACCCCAAATCTCTTCACTCACTCACTCACTTCGAATACTGAGGAAACAGAATAGGTACATGCGAAGCTTGGCTGTGCTGCTTTTCCATCGCGTTCGTAATGCTTCCGTATGACCGGAAGTGACCTTCTGGCGGTCGATATTGTTTGCTAGCGAGGCCGTGACAAATCTGGAACGTAGGCCTACACCCGTGTATACCCTCGACTTCGGCACTGGCCACGACAGATTAATTCCAGGCACGAGATTAAGATGTGTGCAGGCTACCGTTAAGCTCTCGCGTCACGTATACAAACTCAAATTCCAACAGCTTGCACTAGCGCTGTGCGTCTCGAGCGAAACTAACGACGACGCACGCAAGTGGTGCACTGGCGCTCTGTATATGTCGTAGCGAAGTGAACGCAACTAAACGTGTAGTTTTGTTCCGACGTAAACTGGTGTTCGTCGTAACGAAGTTACGTTTTGATATAAAGTTCTTATAACGTATCGGCACATTTTAATAATTTTATAAATTGGCCAAATACGCAACAAAAATAAAAAGAAAAAAAAAACCAAAATGAAATGTACGTATACACGTAATCAATGAGTTTATGAACAGAGTGNAACAAAAATAAAAAGAAAAAAAAAACCAAAATGAAATGTACGTATACACGTAATCAATGAGTTTATGAACAGAGTGTACTGAAAAAATTTCTTTGAAATAGTTTTTTTTTTTTCGCGAATGCGCGTACCATGGTAAATAATATTCTAGAAATACGATTTTTTGCCAGATAAGGTGAAAAAACAATAATCTCTACCCCAATTTTTTTTTTTGCATTTGTCATATTAAGTGTATTCATTGAGAAAAAAAATTCTTGAAGATAGTTAAATATCGCGTATTTAAAGATTGCCTATGCAGTTTATTTAAGCAGCGGGAGGAAAGTAAGACCATACGGGCGTACTTTACTCTGTGGTCTTTCATCGCGTGCAATAAAATCCCACTATTACAGGTCTGATCTGCAAAGTACAGTATCACGACGGAAACACTGCACGTATTGCGCGTAGGGGCGATGAGGCGCTAGGCCTGCGTGTAAGTGTCGCCCGTATAGCTCCCTCGCTTCTTGACCTTGAATGTGCTGGTACGTACTGCTCTTAAAGCAGAGGGTATACGGCGTATACACTTGCACACGTTCCAGTACAGCGCGATGACATCCCCGCCGCATCTCGGAGAGCGAACCTGAGCAGACACCAGTCTCCTTCGCGTCTCTCCCCCAATTGGCCTCGCAAGCGTATCTCAATCACCATTCATTAATAACTTAATCAAAAAATATGTATTCATTCACAAAACACTCTTACGCAATTGCAAAGATAATGTGTGTAATGACTCGAGCTAGTAAATGCAAAATAAGTTTACCTTCTGAATGATGGTTATTCAACAAAAAAAAATTTTTTGTCGACGCAAATTCTTCCAGCTGTATGTGAAGAAATACTTTAATTAATAATACAATTTTGATCATCCTACTTTGATCATTCTACTAAAAAAACCTAACTTAAAACTCCGGGTAACCGAGTTGTGTCACGTGCTAATCAGAGAACCATTTTTTAATTTATCGGCTCTCATGACCTCGCTGTTAAGAGCCGCCCAAATCTCATCACACACATTTCTTAATTATTAAATATGAGAGTCTGTAATTTTAAATTACAGTTTTTAGTAACTCCGCTGGAGAATACATAAAAATAAAACGGTTACGATCGATAAAAGTAACAGGAATCAGAATATTTTGTGAATATAGATATAAGGAGATTCTTTTATAATGATATCAGTGGACCAGGTAGGCTTCACAACATTATATTGTGTTCAAACATTTTTTCACATCAAAGTGTGTAATTACCGTGATTATACTAATAAGTATTGTAAATAAAAAAATTAAGCCTGACAGCACTTGAAAACATGACTCCTTTTGAATGCATAACTTCATGTACAGGAACATGCATAGACTTTTGGTCTGTAGCCGCATTTCTGTCGTTGATAGTCCCGTCATCTCAGAAGACAGTGCAACCTCAATCTTCATCACAAAGCAGCGGTATTAACTGTTAGCTACAAGAGGTTGTCAGTAGCTAATAGTTAAGGCTTCTGTTTCACACTGAATATGGGGGTTGAAATATCTCCCAAAATGTTGAAACGAAGACGAAGACGCACTGCAAACCAGAAGTCACGAACATACAGACAGTGATTGCAAAAGTCTCCGAATTTCATTGTATTACGCCATATTCAAAACAGGATAGTGACGACACTTCTGTGCTTAATATATGTTTAAAAATGTGACGTGTATTCGCATGATAATATATATAATTGTTTAAGAATGTATCATGACACCGCTGATACTATAATCGTGAAGTCCTGATAAGATGCCTGCTGGTATCTCTAAATGAACAAATTAAAGCTTACATGTTTTGTAACTGAATTTTTTTTTAGTTTGATTTTATTACTTCCTTCGGCTGTAAGAAGGGTGACGTTTTTTTTCTATAAGGACAACTGAATTTTTTACTCTCCGAGTACTTTATTTCAACAGCCTTGTCTGTCATTACTCCAGCTCAGAACTTGAGCTCATAAATTTTTCTGTATACTTTGGGAGGTACATAAATAAACACTGAACACTTTGATGACAATATACTGTGTTAAGCATACATTTGAATGTTGCGCTGAAGAGAGTTTTTGACGGTGAATTAAAGCCTTGGCAATATATTTTGAACAAAGCCTTGTCTTTTTTTTTTGTTTTCTATTTCTCCTCTGGTTGTAATACTTCAGCCTTTAAAAGGTTTCCTGAATACGTGCATGTTAAAAAATACCACAATNTCCTCTGGTTGTAATACTTCAGCCTTTAAAAGGTTTCCTGAATACGTGCATGTTAAAAAATACCACAAATTTTTTAAAAATGTAATTTAAAGCACTGGACAATAATATATCTAAGCAATCAGTAAGCTTGTTCTTTATAGCTGACTCACGTCTTCCTCCACAGATCACCCTGGAAAGTGCGTGTACCTGAATGTTCCACATGACGTGGGTTCCGAGTGGAAGGAAGGGGGTTGTCAAGGGNGAGTGGAAGGAAGGGGGTTGTCAAGGTGCAAGCTGCGCCAAGAACGCAGATGGGACGTACCTGGTCACCTTAGCAGGGTAAGTACATTCTGTAGTCATACGTGTTTATCGTTCAGTGAGAGCTACACTGTAAAACATTTCTCTTGTAGGCTTCCTAATATCTAATGGAAGTTTTTAGTCTACACGTTTTATGGAAATGATACCACATATAAGGCTGCAGGTATAAGAATGTTTAGCGTTGCTACTTTACAAAGTTGGGAACTTCCCTACGCATTTGACTCATTCCTGAGCAAATGAAGGAATGCTACCATGGGTGTATGGGAAAATATTCTCACTTTATCACTGTGCGTATGCACTGATCTGGTAAATTTGCGAATAATTTCTCAGAGTGTAGTTATGTTAGGAGCACTCTGAGAGCAATACTGAACATTTAATAGCAAACTTCTCAACAATATCTATCAATTTTTGTTACTGCACGTAATATTTCTTTTCAAATGCATTAAACATAAAATCATCTGCCAGCAATCGTATGTTATAAAACAATAATTTCAATTAAAGGATAAATAATTTTAATTGATAAATAATCCAGTATGCGTTTGACAATGGAAATAAAAGAACGTAGGTTCTATTTTAATTAATTATTTTGAGTGTCCGAGCAACAATAAGGCCTTTGGTAGGGGAACAATTCAGACATTTTAAATTGGGAAGAAATCGGACAGAGCACGTATTACGGAACTACCACAGCATTCGCATAGAGTGTTTTCGGAGAACCCTGGAAACCCGAAATCAAGATTTTTGATGAAATATTGTCAATATTTTCATATCTTCATGACTAATAATGGTTTAATATCATAATTAAGTACTGCGTAAGATCTCCCATAACAAAAAAAATCAAATTTTGCTTATAGTGGCCGTTTTTACTCAGTGATTAATTCTTTAAGCTGTGCATTAATAATGCAATAAATATAGGGATGTACATATAAATATTTTAAATTGTGAATTCCTATTCTGTTAAAAGAAGAACACTTGTGTTAAAAATCATAACTGAATGATGCCCAGAACAATGAAACGATTTACCCTTTTGTAGCTTAGGTGATACATTTTTTTAGTATTTAAATAATACTGATAATCGTTACCCATTCAACCAAAATCAAAGTATGGTTAAAATGTTACTAATTACCAAGGACTTGAATCTAAAGCTGTAACTAGGCGAACCAACTGTTGCAGTTCTAATGTAAGCTGCTATTTTTCCATGCCCTCAGTACTTTCTATTCTAATACGTTTTAATGACAAATATTTCTTCTCCCAACGTCTTGATTTATTTCACGAACTTTACTCACAAACAACAATTTTCACTATCTGTGTTTTTTTCATATTTTAAAAGTTTTCATGCTCAAGTTGAATAATTTTTTCGTAGTCGTGGTACAACCTAGCGTTTTTTATGTTACGTCACAAGGAATAAACGCAAAAAAACATACCACAGTTTTTTAAAACTAAATGTCGTTGAAATTATATTTCATCTGTGTACAACCTATGGTGAAAGTATTGTTTCTGTTCTAAAATTGGTGGGCACAGTTTACACGTATAGTGAAAAATAGTGATAAACTGAGCAAATACATACTTACATTATTATCTCGTTTCCTGTATACTTTGCGGAAAATACATTTAAATTTTTCATAATAATGAATGAGTAACCTCGAACTGAGTACGAGTCATATTAAAAGGCAGGAAATTCAAATTTACGTCAATAAATATCACATAAATACTTATATAAGGTATATACTCTTTGTAGTGAAAATTATTTAAAATATAATATTTCGATTTCGCCTTTAAGTGAGAAAATCGAAAACCCTCCAAAGCACATTTATCTAGTACCTAATGAAACACATCTTCTGTGAGACATGTTTTAGCAAGCAAGCACACGGTATGACCAATAGCTTGAAACACTGTGGTCAATTGATGGTCAGCAACATTTTTTTTTTTCAGCCCTTTAAAATTTGAAGAAAATTGTATGTGTTGCGGATATTATGAGGCCACCGACGTTTTGCAAAACCAATTGTTTGCTGTAATAACACAAGCTAAATACCTCAATAAACTATCAAACAGTCATTTTCTCACATAAATTCCCTCCTACTGGCACTAACCTAATAACTTTTAGAGCAGCAGCCCTCTAATAAATCGCCGAAATCCTTAACTATAGGTTAGAATATTATAGCCAAATACGTTACCCGAATATTTAATTATCTCGGTATATCCTCAATTTTTTGCATCTTGGATAGGTACACACGCATTCAAGGAAAGAATAAACGATACTTGGTAATCTATTTTCAACTGGACAGGAGATGAACACATTGAACGTAAAATGTTTGTGACCTCCCACATGCACGTATTTTTTTTATCTACGCATTACAAACTCGTCTAAAATCTTCAACCATTTAACAATTACGTTTCACTCACGACGTATTCTTTGCTAGTATTCTGACGGATGATGAACGTAAGTTTAATTATTGCAATGTTGAACTGAGGAAAAATTCTTAAAATAAAATTTAAGACATACGTATTTTATTAAGTGGCGTTTTGTGTTTTATCGCTTCTTCGCACTTGTGTTTTGTTTTCTAGATGTGGCAAGCGAGCTGTATCGCCAGGATGTACCCTTGTAAGCGACAATAGTCTGCAATATCCCGCCTGCTGTCCTAAGGAAAAATGCAACTAGGCGACGAATCTGAAGATAAGAAAAGAAAATACTTATTTTCTTCTCCATGTCAACTTTTACATATCTTTGCTTCAAATGTCATAACTTCTCTGACGTTTTTCTTCAGTAAAAAATATAACATTCTAACATATGTTTCGTTGCTAAATTTAATCGCATTTACGTATTGCAAGATAATGTTACATGCAGCAATCGTTTTTTCAAATAAATATGTTACATTGTTCTTTAAGTGCCTTCATACATAAAATCAAATCCTTGTATTCCTTAGCATCCTTAGTCAAGGAAGCGAACTTACGAAAAAAAAACTTATGTTGTTTTTGGAGAATTCAGGGACATCTCTCATTACACAAATCACATACTTCAAGGACATTGTTTCCGTTGACTTTATTTGCATGTCTTCTTCTCCCATGGAAGTTAGCGAGACAAGTGTAATATCGTGAGAAGTGGTAGTTATTGGTACTAACGTGGATAAGTAATTGAAGTCTGCCAGTAAACTAAATCCGATGTCCGTCACTGCTATGTCTACCTACGCATAATAAAATGCGAGACTATTTTTGTGTATATAATGTGTGCCTTTTGAGGAGGCTTGCTATCTTCCCACACAATTTTATACATATATATATATACTACCGGTTGGCAAAAGTTCACGCAGTTTACTAAATTCAGTTATTTGTACGTATTATAACATAACACGCATTATGCAGGTATTGTTTATTTATCGTAATAACTTAGCCAATTATTAAAACAAGTAACACTGGGTTCTTGTAGACAAGCTATAAAACATATCATTTGACAAGTATGTTTTTTCTCCCTTGGCAACGATTACAACCAACACAAATTAATTTCTTCAACAAATAACACTATTCACATGTAAAAAACCCTGAGGCTTTGTATATTAGCAGACCTTTCTCACAAACAAAAGAATACAGTACAGCGTGTGTGCAAAAATAATGTTACATGCACTTGAGCGGCGGCAGGTAAGTGAGGGATGGAGGACTTAATAAAATAAAATAACTAAATTTAGTATCCTGATTTATTTGCAATAGTAAAAAACCAAAACCGCTATTTCTTCCCAAATGTATGCCTACACTGGTACAAAGCTCAGTTCAAACTAATAAGTGCATATCTGTAGACTGTTCACGGTAAAGTGAACACTTTTGAAACAAACCTTTGAAAAATGTCACTGCCCTCACCTTGAGTATATTTAAACGGGCAGACTGGCAGGAAAGCACCCAGTAAAGTTGGTAATGACGGAGGAAAATTATTCCCTTCTTTTAACGTTGAACTAATAGTGTTGGGTAAACATTTGTGAATATCAGAAATTATTGATTTTGTTTTCTGTTGTTTGTGCATGTAAGTGCAGTAAGAATGAACAAAATTGTTAAACACCTTACTTAATTATATTTTTACAGTTTTACTCGTACTTTGCCGACGCATGAATAAAGTTATCAAGCACGTGGCAATGTTAACTTTAGTATGGCGGAAGGATACACAATGTTCTTACAAGTACAGCAGGGCTATCAAAACTGCTGAGTTTACCGTGAACAGCATTTAACTATATTATTAAACTGGAAAAAATAGTTATGTTAAGAAACTGAAGTAGTGTACTACTCAAAATCAGCCCATTTGCACCAACATGCGAGTCTGTCATGAGCTCCAGCCTCCTCTCCGACTTCAAGGTTACTCCAGCGGCTCGCCGAACCAGCGCGGACACTCTCCAGACACCATCACACACACTCGCACAAGAATCCCCGTCGGGGGAAAAAAAACGGGCAGGCGTTGTCTTGCGCGACAAGTCTGGAACACAGGTTGGAAGGACGAAGCGACCTCAGCCTCTTGCCTATTCATGTGACGGCCATAAGATTGGCCAGAGCGGGTGAGNATGTAGTGCAGTAAGAATAAACAAAATTGTCAAACACCTTACTTTATTATATATTTTTACAGTTTTACTCGTACTTTGCCGACGCATGAATAAAGTTATCAAGCACTTGGCAATGTTAACTTTAGTATGGCGGAAGGATACACAATGTTCTTACAAGTACAGCAGGGCTATCAAAACTGCTGAGTTTACCGTGAACAGCCTTTAACTGTATTATTAAACTGCAAAAAATAGTTATGTTAAGAAACTGAAGTAGTCTACTACTCAAAATCAGCCCATTGGCACCAACATGCCAGTCTGTGGTCAGCTACAGCCTCGTGTCCGACTCCCAGGTAACTCCCGAGGCTCGCCGAACCAGCGCGGACACTCTCCACACACCATCACACACACTCGCACAAGAATCCCCGTCGGGGAAAAAAAAACGGGCAGGCGTTGTCTTGCGCGACAAGTCTGGAACACAGGTTGGAAGGATTGCCCGTACGAAGCGACCTCAACCTCCTGCCTATTCATGTGACGGCCATAAGATTGGCCAGAGCGGGTGAGCGAAGAGATCTGGCGGCTCCTTAGCAGCGAGGTCTTGAGAGCCGATGAGGGTGATGATTGAGGTGAGTATGGAGCAGCGCCGAGAATCGGAAGGTGGGGGGGGAGGGGGATCCCCGAGTAAACCTGCCGACCAGCGGCATCCTCCGGCACGATTCCCACGTGCGAAAATCCGGGAGTGACCAGGCCGGGGATTGAACCCGGTTCGCCTTGGTGGCAGGCGAGAAGTCCAGCCACTCATTCACCGTGGCCCCATGGCCAGAGTCAAGGTAGTGGGTGGTACGGGTTGTTCACGGTAAACGCACTTTCGAAAGCCCTGCTCAAGATCTATGTGTATGCCCATTGTGTATTATTCCGCCGTATGTGCAATCAACATTGCCATGGATCTCTCTCGTCNTCAAGATCTATGTGTATGCCCATTGTGTATTATTCCGCCGTATGTGCAATCAACATTGCCATGGATCTCTCTCGTCACTTTGTCCATGCGACAGTCAAGCGAAACTGTCAAATTGTTATAAAAGTTATTCTACAAATTCGTTACTTCTTGCACTTGCGTGTACTAAAAAAGAAAAGCAAAATAAATAATTTCTCTATTCACAAATATTTACCTAGCCCTTTAAAATGCAATGTCAAAACAAGGAACCATTTTCCGTCGTTGGGCGCTGACAGTCAGTGTGCCTGTTAAAATAGATGCAGGTAGGGGCAGTGATATTTTTCAAACTCTGATTTCAAAAGTGCTCGATTAACCGTGAACGGACTTTACTGCTCCTAAAACCCTTGTGCATTTCTCTTAATTTAACACGTATGTAGCCAAGGAACAGTAAACATTTATCCAGTACTACGGTGGGTAGGTAAAGGCTTAACATCTCGTCGACCGCGAGGTCATTAAGAGACGGGGGCAAGTCACTCAGACATGCAGGAACGGGTAGGAATCCGCCGTGGCCTATAGCAAGGAACCATCCCAGCGTTCGCCTGATGCGATTTCGGGGAACCTTGGGAAAAACAGAAATCAGGATGACCGTACCCGGACTCGACCCCAAGTACTACCGAACCCCTTCGCGACCTCGCTCGGTATTGGGGACTGTGCTTTTAAAAATATCACAATTCGTTTTTTTTTTTCTCTCTCTGTTAGAATGAAAGCGACACTCTTCCAATACCGGAGTAGGGAGGACTTGAGTGTTTTTTCTTGACACTGTGCAAACCCCGAGCTGCAGACCACCCGGTGGTGACGGCTATGGCGTTGACCCTTAGCAGTTTTACGCCTGGTTTCGTAGTCCTCAGCGGTCACCCATCGAAGTACCGACCACGCCCAGCGCTGTTGAACCATGTAGATTATAGGACCACCAGTTTATTAGCGCGGTGTGGCTGTCGGCACAGAGTTCTCGTCGGCGGGGTGAGATCTGTACTTATACTGCCACTGTTCGTTTCCGGATAATTCCACATACATGATGTATCTAAATTAGACCGCAAACATCGGCTGCGGATTAATCACGAAAAGAGAAGGAGAAAACATATATGTGTGACTTATGGTCTAAAGTGAATCCTAGGGACGGTACATACCTTGGAAGTTGGTCCTGGGTCACCAGTTTATTTATAATAATGGAGCATATTCTTAAGGTGGAACACTGTGTGTCTAGAGAATATGTAATGAAAAAAATATCTGTGAACGCCACAACACCTGTCCGCCGCTGTCATTAGTTATTAAAAAAAAAATACCATTACTACCATTATTTCGACTTAATCTTCATGTCGCTGCTGTTAAGAGCCGCCCAAATCTCTTCACTTAACTCCATGTCGCTGTAGCATACTTGGGATATGAAAGATTTATTACTAACCCGCAAGTCGCAATTAACTTAAAACATTATCCAGTAGTTGTAATAAACTAGTGCTTCGGATCCAACTACAAAGGCATGTACCACCCTTGTGACTCACTTCAGAACATAGGTCATATATCTATGTGTGCGTGTGTGTTTTCGCCTTGCAGCTGAGGTTTGTCGGTCTAGTTTAGATACATTCTGCATATGCACGCCACAGTTACCTCAATCCAGTGTCCGGGAGTTTTATTTTTCACCGGAAGACGCATTCCCCGACTTTCTGGAAGTTGTCGATCACCGCCAGATGTGAGCTGTCAATCACAGGCGCATCACATCCCCTTTCCCTGTGGCCTACCCTCGCACCACGTCGCTCCAAAACCATTCTCTGATTGGTTGCGGTAGTCTTTGGGAACGGGTTTGGTTTCTAATAGGCTACCGTGTCCTCAGAATGTTTCCTTATTAGCTGGGCTGTCGGCTGGCGAGTCCCGGCATGTTGCTGGCTAGTGGTACCATTATGATGGCGTGTACGGTTGTAGTTAGCGGAATAAGCTGCTATTCCATCTCTGTATTATTAAGTACTCTGTGTCGAAGGCTTGCAACAATAGACATACTGTGATTCCGCTTGCTATACCGGTAAAACCATGTGCTCAATGGCGGGACGAGTTACGAGTTGAAAGTTACGTTAGCGATATTGACGACTCGGCTTATTGAAACTCTGGACTTTAGGTGGATTCACATTAAAGTTAACGGGTGGCTTGTAACTTTAAATTCGCATTAATTCTACGCATTTATTTGATAGAATCGTAGCTGCGTTCACATTGGATTTAAGATAGACTCGTATAATTAATAAGTCGTAATACAGTATTACCTGGTATGCTGTGAATTGTAATCTGGAAAACACTTATATAAGTTCATGTTTGTCTGCATGTTTAAAAAATAGTAAATATACGTTTAAGAAATAACGTATTATTTCAAACTTTGCATTTATGTGTTAATAATCTTATCTCTCACATAAATTTACGTCTATCTGCGCTCTTTAAATTTCGGGTTTTCTAAATCGTTAATTTGTTTATCATTTAAACACTCACAAACAACATTAAGATTAATTTTCATTGTAATCATATGGCATTAACTCACTTTACATTCCACTCCACATGGAAGTTGGTACATATAAAAAATAAATTACTAAAAACAATCGTTTCTTTAATCTTATTGGCTGATGTTACGTTACCTTTGCTTTAAGTTGAAGTTATGTTACTTATCGCTTGAAAACTTCGTTACTTTTCTTAACTCTTAACTCAATATCGATACAGTGCTGCGCGATCTGCAACTGAATATGACGACAACGCAAAGTTAACGCCACGAACTCCATGTTACCTTCAATATGAATCAGCTTGTTGTGTGTTACGAAAATAGTTCCTGAAGCTAAAAACTGAAGACTGTATTAATTGTGTCTTAAATTATTTGTATAAGTTACAAATTTGTGGTAAAATTTTTCTTTCAACGTTTTGACGTTTTCAGGTCTTATATGTAATTGAACGAGTGTCGTATAGGTTGTAAAAGTGATACGGGTACAGAATGGCGTTGGCCCACGCAGTAGACTTATGTTGGTTTCATATGTGATTGTGGGAGATGTATTTACGAGATTTATAGTGGTTTTGACCGTGAACGGCTCTTATCAATGTATCTACGTTTTAAAGTTAATGTCTGTATAAATTAAAACTTCATAACGTCCTCCTATAAAGGCTGTTCGAAAACTCGCATGGGGTGCACAAGCGTAAAGAAACTTATATCCAAACTCGTCCCCTAAGGGAGATACTCACCTTTGAGAATCCAGTTTACAAATACTTTTTCCACAAAATATCGCAAACAGCGTGGACTCTAGCGACAATTCTCTGGGTGATGTTTAGTATTATCGATATGTTGAGACTACAAAATAAACATGTGTTGAGAAATAATAGGGGTGGCCACTCTCTAATTTGCAGACAATTTCTTTACCTTCAAGTTTTATGCAATTTTGATGCTGTACTCGCTGAGAAAAAGACATCGCAAGCAACCAATATTGGGCAGAATTTTCTTAAAGTAGACTAGCATACCTTGTCGCTGTGATNTCTTTACCTTCAAGTTTTATGCAATTTTGATGCTGTACTCGCTGAGAAAATGACATCGCAAGCAACCAATATTGGGCAGAATTTTCTTAAAGTAGACTAGCATACCTTGTCGCTGTGATCTTGCTCANAATCTCCATGTCGCTGCTGTTAAGAGCCGCCCAAATCTCTTCACTTTACTCCATGTCGCTGTAGCACACTTGGGATTTGAATGATTTATTACTAACCCACAAGTCACAATTATTTTAACACATTATCCAGTAGTTGTAATAAACTAGTGCTTCTTGTCCAACTGCAAAGGCATGTACCACCCTTGTGACTCACTTTAGAACAAAGGTCATATATCTATGTGTGCGCGTGTGTTTACGCCTTGCAGCCGAGGTTTGTCGGTCTAGTTTAGATACATCCTGCATATGCACGACGTAGTTACCTCAATCCAGTGTCCCGGAGTTTTGTTTCTCACCGGAGGACGCATTCCCCGACTTTCTGGAAGTTGTCGATCGCCGCCAGATGCNGACGCATTCCCCGACTTTCTGGAAGTTGTCGATCACCGCCAGATGTGAGCTGTCAATCACAGGCGCATCACATCCCCTTTCCCTGTGGCCTACCCTCGCACCACGTCGCTCCAAAACCATTCTCTGATTGGTTGCGGTAGGCTTTGGGAACGGGTCTTGTTTCTAATAGGCTACCGCGTCCTCAGAATGTTTCCTTATTGGCTGGGCTGTCGGCTGGCGAGTCCCGGCACGTTGCTGGCTAGTGGTACCATTATGATGGCGGGTACGGTTGTAGTTAGCGGAATAAGCTGCTATTCCATCTCTGTATTATTAAGTACTCTGTGTCAAAGGCTTGCAACAATAAACATACTTTTGATTCCGCTTGCTTATACCGGTAAAACCATGTGGCCAATGGCGGGACGAGTTACGAGTTGAAAGTTACGTTAGCAATATTGACGACTCGGCTTATTGAAACTCTGGACTTTAGGTGGAATCACTTTAAAGTTAACGGGTGGCTTGTAACTTTAAATTCTCATTAACTGTACGCATTTATTTGATAGAATCGTAGCTGCGTTCTCATTGGATTTAAGATAGACTCGTATAAATTATAAGTCGTAATGCAGTATTACCTGGTATGCTGTGAATTGGAATCTGGAAAACAGTTATATATGTTCATGTATGTCTGCTTGTTTAAAAAATATTAAATATACGTTTAATAAATAGTGTATTACTTCAAACTTTGCATTTATGTGTGAATAATCTTATCCCTCACAAAAATTTACATCTATCTGCGCTCTTTAAGTGTCGGGTTTTCTAAATCGTTAATTTGTTTATCATTTAAACACTCACATACAACATTAAGATTAATTTTCATTTCAATCATATGACATTAACCCACTAAACATTCCACATGGAAGTTGGTACATAAAAAAAATTACTAAAAACAATCGTTTCTTTAATCTTATTGGCTAATGTTACGTTACCTTTGCTTTAAGTTGAAGTTGTGTCACTTATCGCATGAAAACTTCGTAACTTTTCGTAACTCTTAACTCAATATCAATACAGTGCTGCGCGATATGCAACTGAATATGACGACTACGCAAAGTTAACGCCACGAACTCCATGTTACCTTCAATATGAATCAGCTTGTTGTGTGTTACCAAAATAGTTCCTTAAGCTTAAAACTTAAGACTTGATTAATTGTGTCTTAAAGTACTTGTTTAGGTTACAAATTTATGGTAAAGTTTTCCTTTCAATATTTTGACGTTTCCAGGTCTTATATGTAATTGAACGAGTGTCGTATAGGTTGTAAAAGTGATACGGGTACAGAATGGCGTTGGCCCGCGCAGTAGCCTTATGTTGGTTTCATATGTGATTGTGGGAGATGTATTTACGAGATTTATGGTGGTTTTAACCGTGAACGGCTCTTGTCGATGTGTTTACGTTTTAAAGTTCGTGTCTGTATAAATTAAAACTTCATAACATCCTCCTATGAAGGCTGTTCGAAAACTCACATAGGGTGCACAAGTGTAAAGAAACTTATATACGAACTCGTCTCCTAAGGGAGATACTCACCTTTGAAAATCCAGTTTAGAAATGTTTTTTCCACAAAACATCGTAAACAGCGTGGACTCTAGCGACAATTCTCTGGGTGATGTTTAGTATTACCGAGATATTCAAGCTATAAAAAAAATGTGCTGTGAAATAATAGGGGAGGCCACNCTCTGGGTGATGTTTAGTATTACCGAGATATTCAAGCTATAAAAAAAATGTGCTGTGAAATAATAGGGGAGGCCACTCTCTAACTTGCAGACAATTTCTTTACCTTCAAGTTTTATGCACTCGCGGAGATAAACACATCGCAAGCAACCAATATTGGGCAGAATTTTCTTAAAGTAGACTAGCATACCTTGTCGCTGTGATCTTGCTCANCACATCGCAAGCAACCAATATTGGGCAGAATTTTCTTAAAGTAGACTAGCATACCTTGTCGCTGTGATCTTGCTCAGACACGCGTAAAGGTTTCATTGAATCAGCATGTAGCGAACAACTGCACAGTAGAAAAAAACACAGTGATGGGCAATGTACGTGTTTCCCTCATGGAGCTGGTCGTCTACGAAAAGTCCAATAACTGAGGGGTCACGTGGTTTGNATGGGCAATGTACGTGTTTCCCTCATGGAGCTGGTCGTCTACGAAAAGTCCAATAACTGAGGGGTCACGTGGTTTGAATGTTACTACTGGTACACATTATATGATCTCCGATCACTACAGCCTACCGCACTCTACATCAAATGCATACTGACCAATTAAACCTCTACATTCTGTCCACACTGCAGTCTTGCAGACATTCAAGACCAGCACACACTTTCTGTCTCGTTACACTTGTGATGCTTTGGAGACTTCTAATTGTATGATATTTTTGCGCACAATCAAGAATTAGTTGACTATGTATGAAGTTGTCACTACTTAGCTGAGACATTTCAATTACAAATTCACATAATTTATGATACTGAAAATGTGATGTTGGTCGAAACTATGCCTGAAATTTTCTTTTTACTCTTCGAATAACTGGTGCCGAGGAAAACGTCTTCCTGTGAGCGTGTTTGTTAGTTCTGGGGACGATTCATGCAGAAACTTTTATCACATCACGAACATTAATAATTGCACACGGGAAATAAAAACGTTTTGACGGAGACTTCTAATAATGTGATGCGAAAATTTTAATCACATCTCAATAATTCATTAAAAATAGAACTGTCCAGTAACTAGAAGAGTTATGATTGTATAAGTCCCTTATGAAAAAATAATTAATAAATTGAAATTTTGGTGCATAAATGAAGCAGCGAACATGGTGCCACCCAAGCACCACCGCCTTCTTTACAACATCGCACAGTGGGCCGGAGCAATGTAGTCACTTCAAACATACACAAAAGTGGAAAATGTTGGAAGCAGTAAGTAGCAACGTCACAATATTTTACGAACTAATGATGCTAGTAAAAACGCACTAATATATTTTTTTTTGACGGAAATCTTTCATTTGTGTAATTATTTTGTCCGCGGTATTTTCAGCCAGTGCTGCCGACATGAATGCGTGCACAATCACGTTACGAACCTGCTGATGACGGGCGCTGTTGCGTCATTGCCAATAATGACTAGCGTGTCCGCTGCTTGTTATTACGTCAACGGCGAGCAAATTCTTTCGAATCACAGATAGCTTCCGGGAGAACACAGCGGCCAGACTTATGACCTGTAGGAGACATTTCACATGTCACCCCCCCCCCCAACCAATTTCTCCATCAGAAAATAAGCTACTGAGGCAGACCGGATTGCGAAGTCTGCGCCATCCATTGATGCACAACGCTGATCATGAAATAAAGACCTTGAAAGTAGATTTCGTTGACGAAATAAATGGCCGGTTCCACAAGCCTACCCTTTGGTCTGAGCGCCACTGACTAAGTTCAAAAATTATCTTTCAATTGACGCTTCAAACGTTACACCAAGGAGTCATTGATTTCTTTTATCTTGGATCCTATAAACCTAGGTTGAGTAGGGATTAGTTCGCCGCCTTTGCTCCATTGTAGGGCATTTTTATGTATACCCCACCATCAGTCGACGGCAGGCTACGAACCTCAATCCCAAAAGAACCGTCACTTCGATGGATGTCAAAACGATCAAAGGCTTTACTAGTTGTAGCAGATTGGTAAAGCTGACAAAAGGGAATTACGTGTTTAGTCGTTGTTGGTTGAAATATTGTGATCTCTAAGAATATTATTTTCTGACACAAAAGTTATGAGTTTTAATGTGTGTAGTTTACTTCTGTGTAACTAAAACCAATTAAAGAAAAATTTTCATCGTAAAAATTTTTTTAAATTAAAGACCATGTTTTTATATACTTATAAATGGGTAAACAATATACAATAAAGTTTGAACTCCAAGATATAAATGAATTTTCAAAGGAATAGGTTTGTGTAACAGCGTCACAAACTGAAGAACAAGGATATATATTAATTTTCTTAAAGGTAAGATGGTCTAGCTNAGAAATATTAATTTTCTTAGAGGTAAGATGGTCTAGCTAGCATCATCTTTTAAAGCAGTCAGTGTTGGGGCGAAGATGAATTGTCTCACGAATATACCAATAAATAATGAGGGAGAAAGATAAATAATATAACGATTTTATCATAAACGTTTAGTAAGAATAGTCATATTTGGTAATAATGCCGGCTTATTAACTATGTATTATTGCAACACCTTTATATTTTCTTATTTCTTCCGAATGTATGTCTTTGGCCTCGCGTTACTATTGACTCAGTCATGGGCGTTGGCCACCTGATAGTTTTAGAAGCATGAATACGATTCTGCATCACTAATTTCTGTTATAATGGTCGCAAAAAGAAAGAAAAATATTTGAGTGGGCTTCAATATTAAATAATAAATTTTTGTGAGACGTTTAAGCATTTAATTGCTCATGTTAATATACAGGTGATTTTGCCATTTTCTTGAAGATACTAAATTATATACAGTTACGTATTTATTTGTTTTANCATGTTAATATACAGGTGATTTTGCCATTTTCTTGAAGATACTAAATTATATACAGTTACGTATTTATTTGTTTTACTTTTAGTGGTGGATATCAGTCGTACTCATCTGCAACCCAGCTACGCTAAAGAATGTCCACGATAATCTGAGCACTTTTGAAAACCCTGATTAGGATCTACTTCTCTGAATGTATCATTCCACCGTGCGTAAATTCAACATTATAATTGGCCTGATCACTTTATTCATACGCCAACCAAGTGAAATCGTGGAATTGTAGGGCATGTAAATGAGTTACTTAATGCAAATTCCTACTCTACTGTGAATAAAACAAACACCAACCTCACAGGACATAAATTTAAAAACAACGTTTACATAAAACGACAATTCCTTAGACTACTTTTATTTATTCGTTGCCATTTTAACAGGAAGCCTGTAAGCCAGAGTGCAATGCAACATATATGGTAGTTTTGAGCAGTGGAAATTTGAAGGTTGTTGTAAAAAATGTCCACTTTTCCGTGAACAGTCTACACAAAGAACACGGCAGTTTTATTCTTGCAGTTTTTGGATATTCCGTTGACAGGTGATCGTCGACGAACACGAGCAGGCACACGCGCAGGAGTGTGCTTAGGGAAGGCTCTGCAGACGTAGGAAAGGAGAGTGGAGTGAAGGTGAAGCAAGGTATGGAGCAGCGCCGAAATGTAAGGCCGGGAGAAACAGGATATACCCGAGAAAACCCGCCGACCGGCGGCATCGTCTGGCACGATTCCCACGTGCGGAAATCCGGGAGCGACCCCGCCGGGAATCTAATCTGGTGTTCGCCAAGGTTAGAGGCGAACGCTCTAGCCATCGCGCCACCGCGGCCCTTTAGAGTTAGAAGAGGGGAAGGGCGCGGAGGCTGGGTTACTTGTCCTCCTCAAAATAAAAGAAACGCTGAATCTATTTACGTTATAATTTTAAAATATGACACAAATAACAGTAAGTGTTTCCTGTGTTTAAACAAATCCAATTAATAAAACAGTAATTACGTAAATGTTACAAAAATATCCTTAAAACTTTATGTTTTTTCCCTGCCTGGCTGAAATACCATCTATGCCTATGGATTTCAGCTTTTATACATACGATTTGATCTCTAGTATATCCTCTCCGTGGCCAGTGAAAAGAGATATTACTTTACACATTAAAATATTACACGAGGACATGCAATTTAAGAAAACCAAAAATAATTATTTTGAATCTTGCGTTACAGTAATAACAGAGACCATATTGAAATAAAAAGGAGCCTAAGGATGTTCTTTAAGGGTGTCCACCTCAGCTATATGCCAAGTCATTAACCATAGGCTTACATCAACTGTTTTCTCGAAATTTATCATGTCATAAAAATCTGATTGCTGATTGTTGGTTTCGCTTTCTTCTGAAGAGAGTGTTTACCTTTGGGAAGGGCCTGGACCCCCGAGAGCTCTTTTATGCATCCGATTCGCGTCGTACGATAGCATACGACAAAAACCTATCCGAAAACGAATATCTCGTACACGACGATAATTTTATCGGTCCGACGAATAATTACGTCGCTCCAGCATATAATTGGTGAGGTGGGAAATGAACAACTTGCGCCAACGTTGACAATATACTCGTTAGCGATGGGTCTCATGGTGCTGTATGCTGCGTATAGGCGAGTTCATTTGAATATACAGAATGGAAGAATGGCCCGTGCATCCTTCCGTGTTTCCTTTTCACTACGCCAATAACGGCACTGCTGAACTAGGCGAAATCCTTCACGGTTGGCAGTACTGCCGGGCGGCTACTCGTGCGGCTGCATGACATTTCCCGTCTAAAGGGGCGATTTTATAATCATGGGACAAACATTGAGGGGTGGTAGAGCTCACTAAAACAAATAATTATTGTATAGGAGTATATGGGCGGGAGTGACGCGTTGAGGCACAAACACAAAAATCACACATGAATTGCAACACATTGTTTATTTACAACGTCGCCGCTAAATGTCTTTTTACAGCAATGTTTATATAAATTGCTTAAAATTGCTACCACCGACAGTAATGCAAGCTTGGTAGCGTCGGTGGAGTGATTGGCGAACAGATTAAATACGCCGGGTATTTCACGCACGCCACCATTCTCAGCCAATCACGCCATATGTAGAGGTCGCCAAGCATGCGTGACTGTTGGTGGATGCATTTCCAGCAACTGTTTTAACATTTTCTGTACGGAATCACTCGTTAAGTATGCTGCTAATGAACATTTTATGTTTCCGTTAATGTTTTATGTTTTTGTGTTTGTGCCTCAACGCGTCACTCCCGCCCATGTATTCTTATACAATAATTGTTTGTTTTAGTGAGCTCTACCACCCCCCCCTCATGTTTGTCCCAGGATTTTAGAATCATCCTGTATACCACCGCGTGTATGTTCTAGTCGTAGGACTTCCCTTGCCGGTGCGTTTCCTGAAACACGACGACGCGTTTTACAACACGGGACGGCAGATTCCGCGAACAAACAGCGCATACATGGTCTCATTTCTTCCTATGTACACTGAAGAGCAAATAAAAACTGGCACACCTGCCTAATATCGTGTAGGGCCACCGGAGCATGCAGAAGTGCCGCAAGACGACGTGTCATGGACTCGACTAATGTCTGAATGTATGCAGGAAGCAATTCACACCATCAATCCTGCANTCCGCAAGACGACGTGTCATGGACTCGACTAATGTCTGAATGTATGCAGGAAGCAATTCACACCATCAATCCTGCAGGGCAATCCACAAATCCAATCTGCACCAATTTGAGAAAGGGTTGCACGTCTGTCACGTTTAATGATTCTCGTCAGTCGTCGTTTGTCCCGTTCTTTCACGATCTTTTTCCGGCCGCAGCGATGTCGAAGATGTGATGTTTTACCGGATTCCCGATATTCACGGTACACTCGTGAAATGGTCGTACGCGAACATCCAAATGTTATCGCTACCTTAGAGAGGTTATGTCCTATCTCTCGTGCGCCGACTATAACACCACGTTCAAACTCACTCAAATATTGATAACCTGCCATTGTAGCAGCAGTAACCGATCTAGCTGCCGACCGCATCACGTTACTCTAATTGGTTCCATACGTCTTTTATTTTAGTACGCACGCCTATACCAGTTTTTTTTGGCTCTTCAGTGTATTTATAACATGCATGCGACCTCACACCGCGCGTTGAGGCTTTGTCCGCCACTAATGGCACAACATAAACCGCAGGACATTGGACGTGTGCACGAGAATGGACCGCCATGTTTTCGAACCGACAGATTCACAATCGCGCACAACAGTTGGTGTGCATGAGAGTCCCTGACATTGTGCGCAAAGGAAATGGTTGTATTTCATTTTCTTTTTGTGCAGGCGTACGGGGCAACAGCCAATCAGAGCAGAGTACACGTGTATTTACATCGAAGCGGTTTACTTAAAATGGAAGAACAGTTACACTACAGCAATAAATAAATGTCTCAAGAAATAAATTTTGAGGAAATAACAGGTGGCAGTTTACTAGCACGAATTTTCAACAAATGTTATCTACTTGCTTACTATCGCAAAAGCCACGATTTTGAAGGAAAGGAAAAAATTCGAAATATTTTATTGGCCGTTTATTTTCAACACTCTATAAAAATCAGTTACAAAAATATATTATTTACCAGCACTGCCAAATGACGTCAGACTCTTTGCAAAATTTCATTGGTTAAAAATGATGCATAATTAGGGGCAGTGATATTTCGCGAAAAGATTACGAGACAAGATACAGTCCAAAGCACTGTAGGGTCGTCCAGCTTCTTTGATTGGCTAGAAAATGTTCTGGCCCGTGTTAACCGTTTGCGCACGAATCACGAAGGTTCAGTGCCGGAGTTACTTAGTCCTGAGTGGCTTGGTCGAAGACGGACACGGCAGCAGCAGCCAATGGAGGTATAACAACAGCTGAGGCGTGTATATAGTATTGAAGTCTACTGTGTGCTCCGATTTTTACGCGAAAAGTCACTGGCCCTATGCATAAGTATTCAATTGCGAATTAATTTCGCACAATAATTCTGGTCCATTCACGGTTAATTCCAACTTTTCTGAAGCCCTGCTAAAGTTCTGCTTCGAGGATATTTCTCTGCATTATGCAAGCTGTGCTTAACTAAGTCTGGAAAATTACACCGGAGGGTCAAAGCACCGCATTCGTGCGCACTCCGTACAATAACATTTTGCATAAGAACTGTTTATTACTAGGCATCACCAACACACGTTGTTTTCTCTCTGTTTTAATTCATTTAATTAAAAATTAAATAATATATTTTACAGACAGAATATTAGTGAAAAATAAATTTCACCAAAAATAAGGAACATTTACGGTAACACAAGTTTAAAATTCTTGCGATACTTGGCGTGTTCCGGAAACAACCAAACGTGACATAAGCGGGGTTTTTCAAAAGTTTAATTCTAAAATGGTGAGGAAACTGCAAACAGACTATATCAATGTTCTGCTGCTGTTTTTTTTCTCTGTATTTTTATTGCGAACTCGTTATTACGCACGATACGAATCTTGTCCATGAAAACAGCCCGAGTACAGCGTCAAGGTCATTGCTGACGTAATCACGGCGGAACGCATAACTGACCACGCCACCTGTCGTCGCTCTTGCGTGTCGACTGGATGCTGGAGGGGAACCGGAGCACGAATTCACGCTACCGGGGCTGACTTCAACTTCCCATTCCTGACTCGCGAACGACCCCGGGGAAATCCCCTCAGCCAAGGTTAATTCTACTCAGGTGAGGAACAGTACGTGATTTCTCATCGAAGAGTTTGACATAGGGAAAATTTCCGCCGCTAGGTGCGCAGTGTTCCAAAGAGGTCACCTTTAATTAAAATTTCAAGCTACTTGAATAATACGATATTGGTTGTACTTAGTTACGTAATTATTTAATATTTGATTTATGATTACTAGGATTATTTTGTTTTTAAGCGTATAAAGCAGAAAAATAACGGTACACATACAACACTAGCGCTTACCTAGTGGCAAATATTGTTATTTGCCAAACTAAAAGCATTCAGCTTCCCAACCTTACCTCAACTACGGCCAGTAACGTGCATTCCCATAGGTGGCAAAGATGGAGATTCAGACTATCACGTCCGACCGTAAAACACGAGGTTCAAATTTGTGTTAACTCCATGACAAATATCTTAAAAAAAAAAACTTACCTGCTTTCACATTTGGAGTTACGGGTGTTGGTCACCTAAAACTCATATATTTATTGACCCTACTTATACGAGACTCCATTTAACTTGTACACATTGCTTAACACTATTTACTCGCACATAAAAGTTGTTGCATAATGGCATGTCATAATGACATGTTCAGTGTTTTTTGGACGTGCAAATAAAATAAATTAAACAGTTTACAGAAAATTCATCAAAGGCGACTGAAACGTCATGTCTTAGCTAATTTAAAAAAATACGTTTTCAATGCTTATTTTACGAAGAAAAAACTTAGACTACTACAAATAGAAACTATTCAAAAATTTCTTCATTTCAAACCAATTTCGTAGCGAGATTTTTAAAGATCTCTTGAAGTAACTCGCGATATCTTATTTCAATGTGAATTATCTTATTTCAGTGGAAATAGAATTTGTAAGTAATGTTTACAAGTCTATCAGCGTTTTGTACAAGTATACATTATAATAATTTTCGGTGACCAACATTCTGAAGAACATTTAATCTTTGATAAGTCGTAATACAGTGCTAATCTTCAAGACATGCTGTAACTGGGATACAGAAAAGACATGTGTTTGTATGTATGTATATATACATATGTAATAAATGCGGATATGATAAGCTGTTCAATATTTGAAACGTATGATTTTGTATCAATAATAACTTCATCCTACACCTAAATTTATTTACGTTTCTGCCAAAAAAAAAAANTGAAACGTATGATTTTGTATCAATAATAACTTCATCCTACACCTAAATTTATTTACGTTTCTGCCAAAAAAAAAAATTATTTCGTACTTTTTGAAACTTTTAAATTATTTTCTATTCAATCTATCACATAGGAAGTTAAANCAAAAAAAAAAATTATTTCGTACTTTTTGAAACTTTTAAATTATTTTCTATTCAATCTATCACATAGGAAGTTAAAAACTTCAACGCCCGTTGCAGTTATATACCATAACACAAAGTACACAACAGTCTAGGTGAAAGTTGGTAGGTATAGAAATTAATACAAAAATGAAAAGACAAAATCTGATATCTTCGCGTTATTTTTAAGTTGGTTCAAATTCTCACGTCAAAACTTTAATTATAAGTTACCCTTAATTAATTGTGAATACGCTGTGCATAACGATAACGCAAAGTTAACGCAACGAGCTCTGTGTTAACTTTAATTTGAATCTGCCTTAAGTGCCTTGCCGTAAGTATCGCTGGCGGCAACGTGGAAACTCTTATGCTTAATTATCGCACCAATCAACCAAATCTTTCATAACTTACACGATACTTCTCTTACGATATACACTAAATCGAAACAGCCTTTACGTTAATTACTAAACAGAATATCCTGTAAATAATGGTCAACCCTGAAACGGGCGATATACCTGGCCATGACCCACCAAATTTACCACAAATTGAGGTTGGTGAAAACTCAACAGTTTTTGAGATGTGGGCAAGTTTTTTTAATGGTTTGAAAATTCATGCATTTGGCGGCATTTTACGTGCCACAGCTACAAATGTTTTTTTGCGTAATATTCTCGACGAGTTTAATTATATAGTGATAATTGTAGTATTTATAGAAAATATGCGTCATTTTCAGATTTGAGCTTTATCTTATTTTCATTATTCGACCTTGACTTTAGGTAGTTAAAAAAAGTGCCAGTCTCGACTAAAAAATTATCTGGAAAACATGATTTTGTAAAATATACCTCCGTCACTATTTTCATAGTGCTATGTTTGTATCTAAAAGGGAAAATCAGAGGTGTTATATCATGCTACCATATAAAAAATAGGCAAATTCCTAAGACAATTTGCTGGTCTAAATTGTTACATTATTTTTACATTATCGAAGGTCAAAGTGGGATGATGAAAAAAACACAAAATCTGATAAAGACGCAAATTATCTGTAAATAGCATACTCGTTACTGAAAACCTTTGATTTACTTTTGATACTTCGTATCTCTGAGAATAGTAGGAACTGTAATAATTTACAATATCCTTCATTTGCAGCAACGGCACGTAAAATACCAATAAAATGTATTAAATTTAAACAATAAGAAGTTGTGTCNAATATCCTTCATTTGCAGCAACGGCACGTAAAATACCAATAAAATGTATTAAATTTAAACAATAAGAAGTTGTGTCCATATTTCTAAAATCGTAGGGTTCAAATAAGGTCACAATGTAACAATTTGATAGGTCATGAAGCCATCTATCGCCTGTTTCAGGGATGGCCGTTATTTAAGGACACTTCGTAAATAAATCTGATGTAATAAACAGAAAAATTCTAAACATCATTAATCTCACGAATGTGTGTAACTTTAAAAAAAAGGAAAACTGAAAAATTTTGTTCGACTTCTTTTTTTGAATAACATATAATAAATACAAAAAAACTCACATGGTTAGAGGTATATTTTTGCAACAAATGTTAGGGGAGGGTAAATTTAAGTTTACAGTCAAACAAGATTATTTGTTTGCAGACAAGAGACGCGCTCAGTTTNAATATCCTTCATTTGCAGCAACGGCACGTAAAATACCAATAAAATGTATTAAATTTAAACAATAAGAAGTTGTGTCTATATTTCTAAAATCGTAGGGTTCAAATAAGGTCACAATGTAACAATTTGATAGGTCATGAAGCCATCTATCGCCTGTTTCAGGGATGGCCGTTATTTAAGGACACTTCGTAAATAAATCTGATATAATAAACAGAAAAATTCTAAACATCATTAATCTCACGAATGTGTGTAACTTTAAAAAAAAGGAAAACGGAAAAATTTTGTTCGACTTCTTTTTTTGGATAACATATAATAAATACAAAAAAACTCACATGGTTAGAGGTATATTTTTGCAACAGATGTTAGGGGAGGGTAAATTTAAGTTTACAGTCAAACAAGATTATTTGTTTGCAGACAAGAGACGCGCTCAGTTTTGGAATTTTTACTGACGTTCTTGTTTCCAAAATTCGCGGCGAAATATAGCGTTCATTCGCAGATAGAACAGAGTCTTTAAAATACTCTCAGATGTTCAAAATCTCTCGTAAGTCCGCCACCAAGGTTCGGGTTCAATTCCCGGCAAGGTCACTCCCGAAATTTTCGAACGTGGGAATCGTGCCGAACGATGCCGCTGGTCGGCGGGTTTTCTCGGGGGATCTCCCGTTTCCCCCCACCTTTGCATTCTGGCGCTGCTCCACACCAACTTCGCTTTACCTTCTGGCAGCTCTTAACACCCCGATGTTAAGAGCTGCCAGAACCTCTCCACTCCACTCGTAAGTTTGGTTGGTAGTACTGGTGGAGGGTTCCCACGTTCCAGGAGGCTGAGCGAGTGAGGGCAACTTGTTCGGGTTGGTAATCATGTTTAACAGCTCCCGCCGCGAGCCGACGAGCCGGGAAAACACCAGTCGCGGCTTAATCGACGTTCCGTGTGGATCTTCGTGCACCGTGCTTTGCGTTCACAGCTCTTGCTGCTGGAACAGTGTGCTGCTTACTTCGCATGTAACTATCACGTAACTGTTAACTTACAGAATAATTTCTACAATGCGTGCAACTGTTTCTGCTAATGCCACCCAACGGACTGCGTACAGAGAGTGATATTTTATTGCTTGTTTTGAGTGCCCCCGAACGTCGAGAAGGTCTTAGTATGGGACGCTAGACAATCAGGATTGAGGAAGGAACTGGTCATGGAACTGATATAGGGGATCATACCAGCATTCGCCTGGAACCATGGAAAATCGAAGTCAGGGTGGCTCCACCGGGACTCGAACCCGGTTCCTCGCGAACGTGAGTCCGATCGTTTACCACCGCGCCACCTCGCTTGGTGGAGAACAGCGTTATACGATTTTTATATCAGTAAATCTTGTGTTTTTATTCAGACGAAAGAAGCTTTGAGAAAACGGGGACTACGTACACTGAAGAGCCAAAAAAACTGCACGCAGAAGTGCCGCAAGACGACGTGGCATGGACTCGACTAATGTCTGAAGGTATGCAGGAGGCAATTCACACAATCTCGTGTGTGCTGCCTACACTCAAGGCGCCAGCCCACGAACCGTAATGAGCGTCCCTGCGAGCGTGGTTGTCTACACTCGAGGCGCCAGTTAGCACGTAATACCGCGTTCCAGTGAAGAAGGCCACTTGCAGATTTAAAAAACGCTGAAAAGAAATATTCAGACGGTGAGGTAAGCGATGTAAAACGCAGTAATCTGTCGACTCACCAAGAAATGCGTGTCCTGTTTACATAACGGCATTTCACGAAGGACTCAAGCTTCCTGAAAACACGTCTCCTGATGCTGCGTGGTTACGCATTTACATTCCGAAACCTGTTACTCTCTGTGAACTCAAAATGTGGGGCGTTAAAGTTGACAACTGATGGCATTCGTCTAACCAATATATGCTTGAACAGCTGAGAACAAGTGAAGTTATAAGGGAAATTGGTAGTGATAGGATAGAAAAAAGAGTGGTCACTTGTTTCAATTGTGGTAAGCCTGGGCACTATGGGTCTGATTGAAGATTATCCCAATAATATAAAAGCAAGTGCTTCAATTGTGGTAAAATTGGGCACATTGCCAAGTATTGCAGGAAAGGAGGTAAGCAGGTGGGTGGTGATAAGTATAAGTAAGATCAGGAACAAGTAGCTGTCGTTAGGAGCAAAGGTTCTAGGAATTTGTGGGTTCCATTTTTAGTGGGTGAGTTAGAAGTGAAGGCAATGTTAGAAACTGGTGCTTCAAACTGTTTCATGAGTTTGTAGCAGGCAAGTTAAATAGAAAAATGAATTGAAACATTGTATTGCAGTGGAACCGGGGATAACTCTCCAGGTGGCTAATGGGAAAGATTGTTGTGTAAAGACGTGTGTACTGTTGCACTTTAAGATCATGAAGTACTCTTGGCCTAGTACATTTTGGGTTGTTCCAGGGTTAATTTGTGAAGTAGTGCTAGGTCTTAATTTTTATAAGAGGCAAATGCATTTTGGGATTGTAAAAATATGCTGATGATTTTTAGCTTTGATAAAGTATGTCCAGTTAAGTTGAATGGATAAGTTAAGCAGGTTACATAGGTGAAATCTTGTATAGGTATGGAGACCCAAGGGGAGGTGATGCATCAGAACCAAAAAGAAGAAGAGTGGAATGGAGTCATCCTGCAATATCAGAATGTTTTGACTACTAAGTTAGGAAAATGCGACCTTATGCCCTATAAAATTGTTTTGTCGGATGACAAGCAAGTTAAATGTAGGCTTAAGCAGAGTTCTCCACCAAAACTGCAGACTTTCAGTAGAATCGTTGCTGATTTGGAAAGGCAGATGATAATTAGACGTAGTATGTCCTCATATGCATCTCCAGCTTTTCTAGTGAAGAAAAAGGAGACTGGGAGATTTCGGTTAGTAATAGATTACCATCTGCTTCATAAAAATATCAAAGTAGATACATTTCCGATGCCCAATATTGAGATATTATTTCAGTACCTATCGCAGGCCTCCTACTTTATGGTTTTTTGATTTGAATCCCACTTTTGACCAATATACCCTCGATGAGGAAAGTAAATGATGCAATTGGGTTTCCACACCTTGGGGCAATTATGAATGGGAGCGGGTGCCTTTTGGTGTAAATTTTGGTGGACAATGCTTATCTAGGATTATAAATAGAGATTCTGGAGGATTACCAATTTCAATTTGTAGTTTCCTTTTTAGATGACACCCGTGTGTATTCGAGGTCATTTGAGGAACATTTGGAACACATTCAACTAGTTCTACAAAAATTGAGGGAAGCGGGATTCACAGTCAACTCTGACCAGGTGTCGTGGGCAAAACATCAAATAATGTTTCTTGGGTACATATTTTGTAAAGACAGTTAATAATGTGTACTGAAAAGATCACATCGATTATAAATTTTCCTGTGCCCAGAAACATAAAAGGTGTTAAGCAGTTTATGCCCATTCTGGGATATTTATCGAAACTTATCCCCCAATATGCAGAGTTGTGCGCCCCTTAAAACGTATATTATAGGTAAAAAGTTGAGTTATTATGAGGAGACGAACAACAAAGGGGTTTTTGGCCTTAAAACATGCTATTTTCCACCCACTTGTTTTGTGCTTGCCAAATTTTGATCAAAGTTTTGTTCATCAGGTAGGGGATGGCAGTAGGCAACTGAGTGCTTTGTTGCTGCAAATAAAAGAGGGTGATTTGAGACCCATTGTGTGTGCGAGTAAAACTTTGTCTCCATCGGAACAGGCATATAGAATTAATGAAAAGGAATATTTGGCTTGTATTTTTGGGGTGGAGAAATGTGCGGCCTACTTAGAAACATGCAGAGTTTTACCTGTTAACTGATAGCTATACACTTACAAAGTAGTTTTCCCATCCCTGCCAACTTGGGGAATTAGGGCAATGGAGAATGCAAGATACTTCATGTATAGGGAAACGATAACTCGGTAGCAGATGCATTGTCCAGATTGTACGATCCTTAAGAGTTTGGAGTCCCTTCTGTTATTGCTGAGGAACAAGAGATAGAAGAACTGTGAAATATCTGGAACCTCATCCCTGAGTCGTTTGCGAATATTAGAAAGTGGCAGAATGAGAACGATGAAGGAAAATACACTGTATAGCAAAATCTAAAGGACAAGTTGCTTGATTACATGGAACTCAGGGGATTGTTTATTACACCGGGAGGTCGGGAAAGAAACAGGTATGGCTACCTAAATAAATTACACCCATGATTTTACGGGTTTTTTCCATGATACTCACGTGGGGGACACATGGACAGATAGAAAACAGAGTTGAAGTAAAAAACAATAATTTTTTGGCCTGGCATGTATAAAGTTATAGTGGAGTATGTTAAGAAATGTCATGAATTCCAGTGTTATAAGCAACCACAAAATTTAAAGTTAGGGCTGTATTCTGTGACTAAATCTTAAACACATACATATTGAAGACCGTCGGCGTCCTACTAGGAGCAATGGAACATAAATTTACTTTATATTTTTTAACTGTATTTTACAATTCTAGTAATTTAATAGAGAGGAACAATGGAAGGGCAATATTTCAGAATCGTGCTTTAAAACTTTGGGAGAAAATGGTTTTTTTTTTACTAAAGTGATGTGTTTCTGCCGAGATGCTTTTGACGCCGTATCTTTATATATATTTTGTGGCGCATTAAATTAGCCAATACTGCAAAATAGTTGTTCACAAACTTGTTAAACAATACCCTTAATTGATGTTTTAATTCTTTTTTCTATGTAGGCTTTCAATATTATGTATAATTCAATATATGTGTTTGAAATAATTATTATATGTTCAACGCCCTGTCAGGTAGTGGTTTCCTTGCAGGCTTGTGTTTACTTATATCAACTTACTGTTAAGATATAATATTTTGATACGAACTCTATTTTTACGTGCAGAACTACTTAGCAGAATTTCTGAAACTTGAGTGGTCTGATTTCAGTCTGTATTCTCTTATGTGAGATAAAAAAAAAAAATAATGATTTAATCTTCATTAAGGTTACATATGCGACAAAATCATGGGTCAAATATTCTGGAATTGATAATATCGGTTATAAACTCTACGCCACGACAGCCCTCGTTTTATAGTATTTCACCTGCAAAGTAAGCTACTGTGAAACAAAAATATATCCAATATGGAAGGACTGCTGTTCGCGAAACGACTGCTGGCGGTTCGCCTACCTAAATGCCTGCGCTTGGGCCACTGGCACGGCCCGGCTGGCGGCAGCCGATATTAGTGACGACCCGGCTGTGTACAAACTGTTGCAAACATATTGGGCGCATCGGAAAACGCGCAACAGATGAAACGGAAACTAAGGTTTTTAGCACGGCCCAGCTGGCGGTAGCTGCAACTTGTGACGGCCCGGCTGTGTACAAACTGTTACAAAAATATTGGGCACGCATCGGCAAACGCGCAACTGATTATATGGAGACTAATGTTTTTAGTACGACGGCGTCGGGTTGCAGCAGGCTTCTCTCCCCTCGCCGGTCGCATTCCGCCCCACGTAAATTCACCTGCCACCACTTATGGCGCTAAAGGTACTAATCCTCTGAAAACGCGGTTTCCTAGTGTGGAACCGGTTGATTGAAACGTTAGGGTTTTATGTGTTCAATGTTTTTGGCATGTCTCGGCCATGTATCACGGAAAACACGCTGTCCATCATTTCCCTGCCAACATTTCAAAATAAAGTTTATTTTTTTTATTTTGTAAAATTTAAACATGAAAATCTTGAGCAAATAAATATTTATAAATAAGAATTATAGACTTTGTAATTACCAACTTAACTAGGCGCATGCCAGTCAAGCGTGACCGTTAAAATACAGAAAGGTGTGGGCAGTGACATTTTTCGAAGTTTGATTTTAAAAGTGCTCAATTGACCGCGAACAGTCTAGGCGTTATTCTCGTTTCTTGTGGCGAGGATTTGAAAATAATAATGATTATTATTATAATCGTATTTATTTTCGTTGCGATATTAAGGCATTATCACACTCGCGCTAAAAAATATATTTTCAAAAACATATAAAATCTTAAAGCCTTCCTAAAATAATAACAATATATTAAAAACTAAGCGTTGTAATTTTGAAATCAACCCATACTACGCATGTCAATGTCATTAATAAGTTAAATTGTAGAATAAGTAAATATAATTCAGCAAAACCTTCAATTACACAATTAAATTTAAATAATTTGTAAAAAGAAAGACATTATTAAAGCTATTCAAACACGTATTATACACAGAAAGTAAAATTTATTATTATATATTACAGTATCCATGGTTTAGAATATCATGTTCACATAATATTAATTCTATCATTAATAAGTTAATCTATAGATAACAAAAATTTTGTAAAAACTTTAGTTACACTGAGATACACAATAGTTGGAAAAAAATGCACGAACTATTTAAACGTGAATTAGAACTAAATATAATGAATACATTACTACGTCATAAAGTGTACCAGAACAGAAATATTATTTTAACAGCGACAATTATCTCTGAAAAAAATATATTAAATGGAAAATATTACTTCGTTGACATACGTCAGATAAACCACTAAATGTTTTGCTTTAGGCCAAAGCCTAAAGCAAAACACTATCATAAAGTCTACTTACACACACACACAAGCAGGCACACATCAGTAACATATTCAACAAATAAATAATCACATATTAAAAATCACCAGTAAGTAGAATACACAAATTATGTTCAACAAAAAAAAAAAAAATACAAAAAAAGCTTTTATTTTCAAATGTTAAAGGTTGTTTCTGTGGCACATTTATAATGTTGCCAAACTGTCGAAGAAAATCATTTTGAATATTGAAATTGAAACTGTATCCCTCGCTTTCTAAGTTAAACATCCCCAGGGCTTAGTTTCGGCCACCGTCAAAGATAGGGCAAAAAAGGTGACTTTTGTTGATCAAAAGAACGATTGTTGTTTCTGTGGCCGAAACGTAACGGAAATTCATTGAACTCCCTGGTCGTCTTTGCAATATTTCACTGGGAAAACAAATTCCGACTTTGTGCTCACAATAAAGCAATATAAGAGCGGAAGCTCCGCAACAGACTACAGCTAACATCCCATTAGACATTTTAACTCGCTGAAAACAACGCCTTTGGTTTAGTAAAATAAGTATTTTTTTCGTGACATATGTTTAGTTTTGGCTCAATAACAAGACGTCATTGACTAAATGCAATGATTTTAACTAAAATTAGTTGTGGTTATTGACTCTTCACATATTTTATACCTTCCCTCTAACACGTAGTTGCTTATATAAAAAACCCAGTCTTCCTACGTTCATTTAAAATCGACGCCTAAGCGGATAAGCCAATTTGTAATCGATTACATCACAGGTGACATTAAATCACAAGATGTATAGGTACTTTAGTTTCATGTCTCTTCATAAAATTTGTTTCCTTACAAATCATAGTCATTGAAGGGGAAGAAGTCATGACAACCTTACAGTCATTACATTCAAGAGCGACGATGAATGTATCTGAAAATATTAATGTTTTCACAGCTTACCTATTACAACCTTCATATTCAAAATACGTATGTAATGAATTAAGTCTAGCATAGTATATATATTTATGGTTTGCACAGCCAAATTCATATCACAATTTATAGTTTTATGTCAAACAATTTCGTAAACATCATAGAAAAACGTATTACAGCAAACTGAGCATATAAAACCCGCGGCTGTGGTAAACCTTAGAAAAAAAAACGCAAACTTTCAAGAAAATCGAAGGGACCAGTACCGCGTCATTTGAAAACGCCTTTTCGTCATCACAACTCCAAAGATCTTTTAAAACTGAAAATTGTCTTAGTTTTATTTATTTTGGAGCCTCATACAGCTTAACATCTCAAATCCATGACACGCAGAGCAGCTTTTAATTTAAAGAATTATAATGTATCTTTTTTCGAGATACCAAAAACATTGCATTTAATGCCTTTCACCGCCTTGCACATAATCATANAAGATCTTTTAAAACTGAAAATTGTCTTAGTTTTATTTATTTTGGAGCCTCATACAGCTTAACATCTCAAATCCATGGCACGCAGAGCAGCTTTTAATTTAAAGAATTATAATGTATCTTTTTTCGAGATACCAAAAACATTGCATTTAATGCCTTTCACCGCCTTGCACATAATCATGTTTTAATTGATTCACTTTTGCGAGATCTTATTGTTTTATGCGCTTCGAAACCAGCGAAGTGGAGATCTTGACAGTGCAACCACGCAAGAATCACGGACCCCTTACATCATTCGAGAAAAAAAAACATCATCACATGCAGAGCCTACAAGTTGTGCGCAGTTTTCAAATGCAATATGAAATAATGTCTGTGCTCTGCCAGGGGCGCTCGTATTTGTACAAGCTCCTGCCGCAATCAACGTCTACCACTATAGCATAAAGATTTGTGGAATGATGATAGGGTGGCGGGGAGGGGGGGGTTACCTCACCTGGGAACTACTGCCGGACGTGTAGTCCATACACGGTTACTTCCAAATTCTCTGAAGTCCTGCTGAAGACCTGCTTCCAGGATATTCCTCCGCCTTATGCAAACAAAGATGAACTTTATCTAGGAAACTACACCACACGGACAACGCACCGTATTCGTGCGCACTCGGTGCTACTATATTTTACATAAGAACTATTTATTACTAGGCAATACCAACACACATATTTTATCACTGTTTTATACAAAAAATTATATGAAATGTTATAATTATTTATAAGTTAAATGTAACTAAAATTTTCATTTAACCACAAATACGGTAGTTTAATGTCAACGGAAGTATATAATGCTTGGTGATGCATGGCGTATTTAAGGAACAACCAAACACATCGTACATAAAGAGATTTTTCAAAGGTTTGATTTAAAATTAAACCGCGAATAGAATGTAGTATTGCAGTCGCAGCAAAATGTTTTATTCTGGATGGCATAAATGCTATTGCT
This sequence comes from Clitarchus hookeri, assembly GCA_002778355.1. Classification (NCBI taxonomy): domain Eukaryota; kingdom Metazoa; phylum Arthropoda; class Insecta; order Phasmatodea; family Phasmatidae; genus Clitarchus; species Clitarchus hookeri. The sequence goes on along the minus strand of NQII01008891.1, from coordinate 22,670 downwards.
GCCAACTAAATATTTGGAGGCAGCCAGTATATTTAATTTTCGCTATACAAATATGTTGGTCAGTACTAAAAGGATTTATTACGTATCAATCTACGTGTTATTGAGCACCAAAATGAGTTTGCTTACGAGGAACAAAATTTCGCCTCGGAAAGCATCAACCAAGTTGTATTTGTAACCAATATTTAGTTTGAGCCATAGCTTTCAGTCGTTATAAAAACGGAAACAGAACTTTCAAACATTTCCACTGAAAATGATATGCCTAGATAAAACGTAATATTTAATGAAAGTTTGCTCCAAGTATATGCTAGAGAATTAGCTGCATAATTTAAAAGTATCGTTCGCACAACATCATTTAAATTGGGTGCCCATCTCGGAGCGGTTACAATATTATCACGAACTACTTATTTAAATCCACCAACATCGTCTATCCCGAATTATATTTTATCCTGTTTCAATTACAACCTTATGGAAACGTTGTTCTCTTTTGTTCAGATCTCTCAGGCACCAACTGCACAGTGTTTGGTAACATGCATATTTGAACAACACAACAATTCTAACACAAACTAAAGTACATGCTCTCAAGATCTCATTGTTAAGAGCCGCCTAAATCTCTCAACTCAACTCAACAAATTACAGTACACGCTTGATGGGCTTAAAAATATTTTGGAATTAAAAAAAAAATTATATTAGAGTTGTTTTGTAACACATTTTGAACAATGTGTACAGTATGGCTGTAAAGATATAATACATTCTAAGCCACATAAAATTTATAATTCATTTAATTTGAGATAATATATCAAGTACGTTGCTCAGAAAATGTGGAACAAATTATTTCAAGCGAGTTTAAAGAATGCAAACTTCAGACCTGAACTTAGAGTACATTATGGAACCGAAAATTATCATATTTGTAGAAATTTTGACATGCAACAAGATTTTTCATTAAACTTGTTGGTTACCTTCATTGGTTAACGAGACAATTAACTGTACTTTTTTGCGATATTTCAACACCTCGGTAGTTCGTCCTGGTATTATATGCATTGCTAAATATTAAAAATAATTAATAAAAATATAAAAAAAATGTGATTTTATTAAAAGGTGAAGTGTATTTGCGCGTGGTGAAATTAGTATTATTTATGCAAAAAATATAAAATATCGCTGGAAAACAATTTTTTTTGGATGACCGAACATTTGAATCGAATAGGCGATGATAGTAACTAAGAGTTTATAGATATTATACTGATATATATGGCCACATACATAGAGTCCCAGACACGTCGGTGCAATAGAGAAGAATAGGATATGTAGGAAAACGCCATTTACCTGACAGCAGTGACACCAGCGGGTTTATAGCAAAGTGACCAATAAAAAATTACAAAATATTTTATCATATTTGGCATATTATTACAATTGGTGCTCCCACCGAAAGAGAAAACAATGGCAATAACGCATGCATATGAGCGATATTCAAGTGTATAAAATGTAAAAAATGGCCTTACTTACATACGTATGAAATTACTATTTTCTCAAGGTATTACATATGTACCAAGGGGCAACAAAGAAATGTGAAATTGTTTGAGTACTTCAGCATTAAAATTATCTGGGAAATAAAATCCATTGCCCATAATAAAATTTTTACCTGTGTTTCCATTCAATGATTTGCCATCGTTTCTTAAGCTTAACAATCTAATTAAAGTTCCCGACATTTAATAGTGTGTGTACACGTGAAAATATCTATTGATTAAGTTCAGCTAACAAGATTTAGTGTAAGAAAATCGAAGTTTGTTTTAATGAATATTTTAGATATTTTTTTTTTACAAAGCACGCTGGTAGTGCCGTTCACAACTGATAAGGGTTATCTCTGCAAGTGAACGTGCAACGACATCATAATGATCGAGGAGATAACTGGTTCAGTTGTTAGGTTAACCAAGTGGAAACACACAGCAGTAAGTTACGCTGCACCATATGCAAGAAGTTTAACAGAAGATGATCCGGTGAGTGATGTAGGAATATTTTATTCCACGATATGATAAAAACCGACTTCGAGTAAAATGCTTTGTACACAAGTATTTCTGATTTTGACGAACGTCAACAATTTCATAAATTGTCAGCTGTTTTGTTTCTTTTTTATAATCAATAGTTTAATTAGACAATTAAAATGCGGATGATTATTTGAAAAACCTGAAATAATTCTTTACACTAAGTAAGTCTTATATATATATATATAGTGAAATGAAAAACCCAAGCCGGTTATTTAATGAAGTAGTTCTGAGGATTGGAACAACTAATTTATTTGAAAAAACATTAAATAATTAGTTACCGGAAGTAAGTCTTAAAATTATTGTAAAAAAAAAAAACATTAGTCTGTCATTGAATGAATAAGTTCTCAGGGCTGAACCACTTAACTACTTCATTTGAAACATAATTATATTAAAATGGGCAACGTATGCTCAATAACATACACAAAAATTTCGAATTAAATTTCTATTTATTGTTACAGTTAGCAGTTTTCTCTATTTTTCTCACCATCTGCTCTACTTCTTTTGAATTCAGCATTCTATTTTCTCATGTTGACAGACACTATTTAATATTACTTGTATATGGCAAATAATGTTTCAAGTTTTATGATGGTTTATTTCGCTTGTATTATAATTTTGTGTAATTAAATATCTGTTTTGCTTAATTTCCAACAAGTTAAATATGCATTGTTAGATGTTACTGTGTGAAGCAAATCTCAGAAAGAATAATTTATATTTTTAATTTTAATATAAAGCTGTTCTTTTTTTTCTTTTTTTTTTTAAATAACCGTTATTATAAGCAATTTAAGATGAATCTTAGGTATTAGAAAAAGCAATTTAAGATGACTGTTAGGTATTAGAAAAAGAAATTTGCTAGTACAACCCAAACCTTAGAAACCACGAGAATTGAAGTTCTATAAACGTCTACTTTACTTAAAATTATATTTAAAACAGTTAACTCTTGAAACACCTAAAAAGATGTAATTCACAAAATATCCTACAGTTTATTTAATTATTTTAATTGTTACCGTCATTCCCCAACCAAATACACAGACACTTTCAATTAATGACGTAATGTGGTATAAAATATAACTAGTATTTCATTAGTTTCAAGTTAGTGATTTTCGACTCATATAATAAAATTTTTTTAGCTATCTTGCAATTTTTGATATTGTATAAAACAATGTTATTTACATAAATTAAATATTTACTTGTAGTTTTTATGGTTATTAACCTTTTGAGAAATGGCCTCATGTTTATACAAAATTTACGACATGAGCTGAATGATAACTTATTTACACATAAACGTTTTCTTCTAATAAAGTGTAATGTTTCTTTTGAGTTTTTATAAGAAAATATATGTAAAGACAGTAAAAACGTGAAAAAAATATCGTATGAAATAAAAAACAGAAATTAACGATTCACGAAATACATCGTAGGCCTCATACGTGTATCAAAAACACAAACATTTCAGAAATATAAAAAATTTTACATGTTATTAACGTAAATTAAAAAAAAAATATTAAAATGTTTTTTTTGTAGTGAGGAATATATCAACGTGAGCGATTATTTACGAACTTATTTGTACAGAACATTCAAATCTTTTTTCCACTTTCAGGATGTTGAATTTTTTATGACGTTGAAGTTTGAATCATTATGTATGCGACCATTTTATGGAATTATGTTAACATTGTTAAATGAGATGCTGCATCATGTTGTAATCATGCATGTTATCATAATGTTAGTACCAGTATCGCGCATTATGTCACGTGAATTAGAAAAGGTGAGCAAAAGGTTTCTACTCAGGGGTTTATTATTCTAAAATCTAATTTCATTCAAATAATTAAGTTAATATTATCTACGTTCTGACGGAAAATATATTATTTAACTTTATGTCAGAAAAAGTCCTTACGTATCCTGCTACGGGGGGTAAGCTGATGCAAAGTTGTGTCTATGAGACTTTAATAATAGCCACTGCTTCTGTTTGCTTATAAGTTATACATTTATTGTCTAAGTAATATTGTTGTAGAGCGCAGTATTTAAGCAAAATTATTGGCCAGCCACGAATAATGTGCAGGAAGGAACATATCGCAATTGATGTAAGTAAATAAAAACTTTCTTTCCGGCAAAGTTGTACTTAAAAAATTTAATTTCGTAGAACGCGTTCTTTCAATTTATTACACTTTTTATAACAATTTTTTAAGTAATATACATTATTATTGAATCTGAAAATAAATTGAATTCCGTAAACATGACGTTATCGGGCCTATTTTGACTGGGGTCTATGTTATAAACCATTGTCAAAATAGCAGCTGCAGCACCTGCATGAAGTGAAATAGAGTTATTGTATAGGCAATCAGCACTGGCGAACTGAATAAAATAGCTTTAGTGAAAGTTCTCTTACGCTTACATTTTATTATAAGGTCTATTCCTAGGAACTCCCCTGCTGACATTTTATGAAAAACCCCTAGCTTGAATTAATCTAGCATACAATGTTTATTTCAAATCAATTATTAAATATGTAATAGAAAATTGCTCTTAATACATCTACTTGCGAAACTCTTCTGAATACCGTATAGTATAATGAACAAAAATAACGATATTATCAGAATTAATATATAAATATTTTCTGTAAGAAAATTTATGATTGGAAGTGTTTTTTTAACGTTAAACAAATTGATTGTATAACATTTAGTAAATGCTCTGAAACATTAATTTCCCGACTACCATAGATATTTCTCAGGCGTTCTGTAAGATTTCTGTTTATTGTATATATAAACAGAATTTATCGAAAAACAATGATTTAGAAGCGAATCTAAAGTTAGCTAAGATTTCGCTAGTCTCGGTGGCAAATTCTGCAAATACAAGCAGCTGCTACATACTGGCTGATGAAAACAATTATTTATATACGTGTACGAAGTGTATATGCAATAAAATACAAGGGGAAACTTATGTTAATGTGAGAATAGTGCTTCCGGCCTTGGAATCAGTTTGCGTATCTAGTCAGAAAAATGGCTGGAAAATTTTTTTCTGAAAGCCACGAGCATTTACGAGTACATTCATCTCCATCGTTGGCCTAAAATCACTTTTATATTGTGTGTGGAGAATCTTTCCATACTGAGAAATTTTAAAAGCACTTCTAAGGATCTACTTTTCTGCATATTTTGTATCTTACCGCCATTAGTAAAATTACTATTGCCTCGCGCCCGATCGTTATATTAATGTTACGAAGTGTCCAATAAAATGTAAACAGTTAAGGGGAGGAAGATTTATTTTAAAGAAGTTTTTAATTAACCTGAACCAGATATACTGTGAGCATTGTTAATTGCGAGCGTCTGGTGTCGCAGTAACGTGTGTCACTTGAACACGGACGGTTATGAATTCTATCTCGGCTGACTGAATAAGGGATATTTTTCCCTCAATTAGTTTTCCATTCCTATATTACAGTTATACGCTGGCACGGTTTCTGAATACAATCATAACCTTTCTCTAACCAATAACACCAAGATCATAATCAAGCTCAGAAAAAAAAATTAAAAGAATAAAATAATTTAAATAATATTTTTATTATACATTTAGGAAAGATGCAATACTGATATATTTTGATAGAGTTTGCCTAAGATTTCAAATCATCAATAATACTAACCCAAAATACCTTGTGCAGAAAAATTTCATTGAAATAATGGACCTTATATTAATTAGTATTGAAATTATTTATAAGCTGTCTCATTGTTTAAATACTTTGATCGATGTCGCGGGCGATAAAACTAGCGCATTAAATTAATTCAGGACGTAACAAATATTGAAGACATTTAATTAAATGTAGTCGATTTCAACTACATAGATCTGAGTGCGGGATGTCCTCACATCTGGACTGAAACATCTATGCAGGAAAAATTACGACCGAGTTCTGCTTTTTGAGGGAGTACAGATTTAGTAACAACAGCTATTGCATACGAAACTGAATATCATGCATTTTCCTTTTAAAATACTGTCAGTTTCTGTATGCGTTAGTTTCACTTTCTGTGCTTCTCGTGCTCAGAATGTTCCTTGGTTTCCTTTAAAACAAGCAAAATTTATGCATGAATTTATACTGCGTTTAAGGGCACTGCTTAACGGCTGGCAGCTGCAGAATTAAAAATAAAACAAATCCCATGTTAAAGAAATTTCTCCTCAGTGCGATAATTTTAAAGATAGGAGTTTTAAACAAAATGTTTTCTTCGCAAATTTTTCAGGAATAGTTCCCTACAACTGAGATCTTTCCATAAAATACATATATAGCCGGTTTGCAATGAATTTTCTAAATTTGCGTTTTAAAAAAAAAGTGTATACTGCTTATCCATATCGAAAACATACGCTCGTAGGGATCTTATTCTAAAAAATTTGTGAAGAATGCATTTTGTTTGAAACAACTATTTTTAAATTTCGCAGGCGCTGGCCGGTAGGCAGTGACCTTAACGATTTGACGTTTGTAAGATTTTTTTTTTGTTCCAAGCTTTATTGTTGTCCATTATACTATATTTAATTTTTCAATTGTTGTACCATAATTATTTACAAACTAATTGAAATTAATATGCTTATTTTTGGGCTAATCTTTACATTTAAGACACAGGATTTTCATTTTATTTTGTTAATAAGTGCTTATTGAAGTCAGCGTTTATGTGTATCAAACAAGTTATTTATGTAAAGGGGTAACACCATAACAAATGTTGCTGATAAAAAACCTTATCCTTACGGTTTCTTCCGCACGAAGTAAAAAAAGTCTTCAAATTTCATTTAAAAATACTCTTATTTGAAACAGTGAAAAGTAAATTTGTGAATTATTCGGCAAAGATTCTCCCCAGAAATTTTGTAATTAAAAGGGTTTCAAAATCCATATGAGTGTATTAAGGATAATCTGTGCAAAACCGCTGGTTCGCAAATCATCGCGCAAATATCACATTTGCAAAACTAAATTAAAAATTCCCCTAGTCGCAAAATCACACCGCAAATGCAGACAATGTAATGTTTGGGAGAATGCACGTAGTAGCTATATTTACACTAGCTTACAGAAAACTTACAACATAATACGCCCTTATCAGTCTTAGCAAACTGGTTGCTGCACCTAAGCCTAAACTCACGAAATGAGTTAACGCTCAGATGTCCACTGGACAGGATATACATATATACACAACATGACGCATTTGTTACGACTCATTATAATACTACCGCGAGAAACAGCGCACTTCCTCAATAGCAACAATCCTCATTTTATAACAATCAAAATCTCACGAGAATTTTTGAAAACAATACCGCTGTGTTTTTACATAAAACATACATCGGTAATTGTCGGCAAACTTATCTCTTTAGACTTAAAAATTGACAGAAAAAAATTCATAATGAATTTTAATACAAGTGAACGTTATAACCTACGTTTATTATGTGATGTAACAAAGGACGACTATTATTTTGCAGTTTTTGTTTTTTATGAAGTAAACTTGGAAAATGAATACCCAGAGGAGTGATGAAGCTAGACGTATGATTAAGTAATTTTAAATCGTGCAAACGCTGTTCCTTTTAATTAAGATCTCTCAGGCACCTATTGTACACTCTTAGGTAACATGTATATTTGACTAGTACAATAATTTCAACAAAAATTACAGTGTACACACTCAAGGCCTTGTTAAGAGCCGCCCAAATCTCTCAACTCAACAAACTACAGTATACGCTTAACGGACTCAAAAACGTGTTGAAAAAAAGCATTAATTTTATTACAGTATTTTATAAGAGTAACACATTGTAAACAATGTGTACAATATGGATGTAATAATCAAATGCATTTTACACTACATAAAATATATAATTCATTCAATTTGAGATAACGTATCTCGTGAGCCGCAAGGAAAATATAGAGTAAATTATTTCAGGCTAGTTGAAAAATATAAACTTCAGAGCTGAACTTGTGTTATATTCTGAAACCACGCAACATATTTGTTGGTTATATTAACATTTAAACAATTTGTCATAAATTCACACATGAGACGCCAGTTTCATACAGCCTAAAAACTTTGGCAACATTTTTTTAAATTTATATAGTTACTCGCAGAAATCTCACTATCACTTCACCATCATCGTCTATTGTATTTTGAACTAGAGCTACATAACGATACGTTGCATCGTATCGTCTGCATATGCCACCTGTGAGTGCAAACGTGAGTTTAGGGTAACGCTGTTGCAGTTTGGTAGCTAAAAATAAAACACATGGATTTATTTCTTTGCTGCGTGAAATTATAAATTATGAAAATTACTCTGGTACAAAGCTCTTTCCTCTGACATCTTAAACGCGGAGGAGTTACTCCAGAGGAATGATGAAATTTGAGGTCATTACCATAAAACAAGGCATGAAATTCAATGGAAGTTAACCTCTATTTATACCTAGAGTGTTGCAATCAGCAAGAGCAAAATTTTCCATCAGCAAGTCGGAGATGCTAGCACCCATTTGGTCATTCATGTAAATAATGTTTGCCAAAAGTAATAACTGGGTAATTCAGAGATAAATGTATAAAATAAGTTTTGATTTACTGTACATATATGCACGGGACAACCCAGAGGAATGACATACTTGGAAAGAACAGTGATATTTATTTTACTACGAAAAGTTAGAATAAAGGCTAATTACCATTACCATTAAAGTTAACCAAACTGAAATAAGTTCCATTGATTTTTTAAAAAATCTTTTAGATACACCATATTGCACACTTTCGAGCCACAAATCCATATAATTGTTATCATTTAGAAGCTATGCTAACGTTTGTTTCTTTTGTTTTGTGGAAAGGAACACGTTCCTAGCGAAGTGGCTCGCAGTTTTAATTCCCCTTCTGACTGCGGATGAACCATCTGGTAAGTATGTATATTCTTACTGAATTTCAACTGCTATACCTGTTCATGTAGAAATGTCATAAATAAGTCGTAACAAACGAAACATTATTTACAATATACTCCATTGCAACGGGTCTCGTTGAAAACCAGGATAATGGGCAGAGAGAGAGAGATAGATAGATAGAGAGAGAGAGAGAGAGAGAGCAACGCAGAGGCACAGAACAGAAGTCAAACTGGGATTTCGTCAGAAGATATACGAGAACTAACACAGATAATTCTGAACAAGAATTTAAGTCTGAGTACAACAAGAAAACGCAACAAGCGCGGAAACGACGTCACGCATCTGAACAGCCAAAAATGATAAATCTGGCGAATACAACGGAGATGAGCACATACGTGAAACTTCTGTGCCTCTGTGCTGTTTTCTCTACGCATTAAATTGTTTTTTTTTACGAAGTTCACCGCAATGGATTATGTTCAAAATAATGCTTGTGTGCGACAATTGGTGAGAATCGGTTGAATGGTTCCCGAGATATTTCATGAAAGCTCCATTTTCTCATGTGGAGTTGTCTTCAGAAATGGCGGACAAATAACAACGATGTTCGTCATAGATACTACTAGTAATTCTGTGTCATTTAGTTTTTTTTATATAACATACAAACATAAAGTAATTACATGGCTCTTATAATGGTAATAAGTATCTACCCTCTTGATTCACAGAAATTAAGTTGAACTACAAGCGTATAACTTGTGGCTTGAAATAGGTTGAGATCGATTGTTTGTTTCCAAGCTAACACAAAAATGTCATTTATTTAAATGTGGCACTATTTTACAAAATTGTGGAGAAAAGAGGATCTGTATAAACGCATATGAATGTCGTAATAAAATAGCTATTACATTGTGCCGTTAACAATCCATCATTATTATTATCATCATCATTATTATTATGTCTTTATTGGTAGCGAAGTTAAGGTTTCAGCCTTCTCTTGCAACTAACATGGCGTATTTTAATAATTAGCGAAGTAATCAAAATATATAGACTATTCAACACTATACGCGTTGTAATATGTAATATAGTTTTATTTTAAAACAATGGAAAAAGCTAAGCCAACCAGAATTTTAACACAATACCTTTTACTTGTAGATGGACGCTCTATCAGTTACACCAAGGCACATTTTGTATTCATTTGCAAAAACAACACACGCATATATGTATATGTATGTATATAATATATATGTGCTTAAATATTCAGCACTGTCTTTAGCTTTGTTATAACATATACATATAACGCAGTATTCTAGTCAACGTTAAATTGAATTTTTGCGAAACAACTAAACAGCTCTAATTTCCAAATATTTTGATAAAGAAATACTTAATATAAACATTTGATGTTATTGAATAATGAGCATCCTTGTGATGGTAATCGTTCAGAATAAAACAAATTATCAGCGAGGAAACGAAGTTAATTCACACAGTGTATTACAGTATGTTGGTACTTTAAATTATATTCCAACTAAATGTACAGACGAAGAGAAGTTGGCAAATTACGACAACACTATTAGGATTTCTCACAGACTTACGCAAATGTACCTACATTGGTTGTCTCTAGTATACAGGTGGGGCTGAGCGGTTAGACTGCTCGTCTCCCACCAAGAAGAACCGGGTTCAACCACCGGCCGGGTTACTCTCGGCTTTTCGCAAGTGGTAAGCGTTCCGGATGATGCCGCTGGTCGGCGGGTTTTCTCGGGGACCTCACGTTTTCCCGCCCTTGCACGCTCATCGGCTCACAATACCTCGCTGTTAGCAGCCGCCCAAATCTACAAACTCAAAATATTCTCTTAAGGTCCCCGCCTACCTGCCGCTTGAAATGTGCTGCAGAGTGTTTGAAATACACGTATTTCCTTGTAAAATATAAAACGTGAAACGTGAGTCCAATGTGCCCACAGGCGAATTAAAACACGCTTCAGGCGAGGCCTGTTAAGTTCTTTCAAGACGCCACGCACATTATAAAAACCATTTCAGAGCACTCAAACACAGCTAAGAACACCTTTTTCACAGCACTGTATCTCACAGTACATACAAATATACTTAAAGGCCATGCATTAAACCTTGCTGCAGACATTCATCGAAAAAAAACTATAGTGCCACAGTTGAATGTCCTATAGGTACACGCATCACGAGGCCAACACTGAACGCAAGTTCAGAACCTTGCTCTCAGTGGCATTGGCGAACTTGATGCTCATGACAGAGTCGCCCTTATTGCTTACGCGCTTCTCGGCTTCGAAAGCTGAGGAATTACTCCAGGTAGGCGGGTCTCTTAAGGCAGTTGCCTGGTTTGAAAGCAGTGAGAATTTGGTATAGGGAAATGGATGTTAATGAAATTCGGTTTTTGGGCGTTCCTGTTAAACAGATATATATATTTATTTATATACCACCGGAGACTTTCTGCAGCCAAAAAATATGATTTTCTTTACTGTCGAAGCCTTTTGTAACATAAATATATAACCTGATTCCTGGAAAGATCAGAAAATTAATAATTGAATAAAAATTTACTGATGGACAAATTGTTATATTTGCATCGATATAGAGATTAAGAACATCATTTCTCACACTACTGTTTTTGTCTCAAGTTTATATATTCTAAATTGGTTGACGCTATTCCCCACCTGTGTGATGCAGAGTGGTTCATAGGATCTGAGTTTTTTTTACCAGGCACAGAATATTATGTGCCTTGAATTTTTAATAGGGTGAATAATAATAATGTCATCACGTCTTGGTTTCACAGGTTTATTTGACCGGGAATTCTTACACACATTCCCGGCAATGCAACTTCTTTTCCAAGAATTAACTCATACATTACTGACCCTGCTAGTTCTGGGCCTGAAGGGCTGATTACAGTGTTCTGGCTACATTTCCAACAGCTTGGGGGACACTAGGGGACAGCACACGTCCTTGAGTGGCGATGTTACTACTTATCTGTCTTTACTGTTTGGTTGTTGTTCCAGCTGCAGTTGAGGTCTGATGAGTTGGGTGGCCCTTTTACAGGCCCTCGGACTGGCTGTCGTTGGCATACTTCTATCAGCTGGCTTTCTCCTTCGGCTTCTACTGGCTGTCTCCCTCGGCCCGGCGAGGAACCCTTGGCAGGCCCCCACCCCGGCCTCCACCTTCTCGGCGTGGGGTTGCACTGGACTACTCCCTCTCGACTGACTCACTGACTGACTCGCGTCCCGGCGTGGTGATACTACTCGTCCGACG